>PVIU01002231.1:129864-179429 GCA_004026605.1 Ondatra zibethicus | reverse complement strand
GTGACTGTACAGGTAGCGAGATGTCTCTGTCATTTTTAGAGTTTAGAAGTTGCTTATTACTTGTTTACTTAAGTAATATTATATCCTTCTGGAGTCTTTGATGGAGTTGAAGAATGGATAGTTATAGTTATAGTTTTCCTTTGTCATGATAAAAGATAAAATAGGTTGTAACTGTAATTCTTGCTTGATAAATTTTGTTATGTAATTTTACTATGTTAAAGTTAAAGCCTTTTTTGTTTAAACAGAAAAAGGGGAAATGGTGTAGGAAGGTCCTTCTGTATTTGGGTTGCTTTTATTGGTTAATAAAGAATCTGCCTTGGCCTTCTGATAGGGCAGGACTTAGATAGACAGGATAAAGAGAAGAGAATGCTGGGATGGGGACAGAGCCAGAGAGAGCTGCCCGCCATGAAGCCTGCCAGGTCAGAGATGCTGAATCTTTCCCGGTAAGCCACGACTAGTGGCAACACACAGATTATTAGAAATGGGTTAAACAAATATGTGAGAGTTAGCCAATAAGAGGCTAGAGCTAATGGGCCAGGCAGTATTTCAATGAATACAGTTTCCATGTAATTATTTCGGGTACACACCGGGAGCCGGATGGCACAACGGGCCCTGCTCCTGGAACGCAGCCTGAACCCCTCAATACAACACCTTTGTTGATAGATGTCACTGATTAAGATTCAGGAGGTCGTCCCTGATCAAACCTGGTCCATATTAACCCTAAAGGAATCTACTCTTACTGCTCTCATTTCCTGTGGGAACAAAACAAAACCTCTTCTCCTAAGCAATGCATTTTTTTACCTCCGTTTTAAAGTTAAGACATTCTTAAAATATCTAGACTGGTTTATTTCAACAGTCTCCCTCTCAATCCCATGTCTCTTATCGGCTGTTTGGTTTTCAGCATTCAAATAATTCAAAATCAACACATTACTATATAGACTCCAGACTCCCTGTGCATTTTTCATTATTATGTGGCTTTTTTCTTTTATATTCTCTCTTTATAAAGACTTTATTATTTTTAAACTATTTATTTCTTTCCATGACTGTCCATACCCTTTTTCTTTCTTTCCTATGCCTACACACATTGTAAAACACACTGGAACCTGTTTACAAGTTTTTGCATCTGGACCTCTTTTACTGCCTATCTCTAGTCCTTTTTGACTGTGTGAGCAAACTTTAAACTGCTAAGCTACAGCTTGGTCCTCTGCGTGACTCTGTTGGCTGGCTCTGCCGGCTTCTAGGTTCGTGAGAGCCAAGCCAAAACTCAAGTCCTGGTTGGAGGTGTGTTTGGCCAGGGATTGCATACACCACAGGCCACTGCCCTGCACCAGGGCAGGCGTCTTTTACTTAGTCTTTTGTTTCTACTTAAAGTATTGACTTTTGAAAGACTCACTGTCCAGCAGAAACTCTTAAAGAAACTGTAATATCTTCTCTCTCTCTCTCTCTCTCTCTCTCTCTCTCTCTTTCTCCAGCTTTCTCAGGCCTTCTGTGGAAATTTGGGCCTCATGTTCATATGCTAAGATGTTGGGGTTTTTTCTCTTTACTCTTTGAGGGGTCTGTCACCCAACTCCCAAATAAATATACATGGAGACTTATTATTACTTATGAATGCCCAGCCTTAGCTTGACTGGTTTTTTTTGTTTGTTTGTTTGTTTTTGGTGTTTTTTTGCCAGCTTTTCTTAAATTATCCTGTCCCTATTTTGCCTCTGCGTTTTTTACCTTTCTATAAACTTTCCTTTACTTCTTACTCTGTGGCTTGTTATGTAGCTGGGTGACTGGCCTCTGGTGTCCTCTTCTCCTTTGTTCTTGTTCCTCGATCTTCTCTCCTCAGATTTCTCCTCTTTATTCTCTTGGCCTGCCAGCCCCACCTATCCTTTCTCCTCCCTTGCTATTGGCCGTTCAGCTCTTTGTTAGACCAATCAGGTGTTTTAAACAGCCAAAGTAACACAACTTCACAGAGTTAAGCAAATTCAACATAAAAGGATGAAATACATCTGTGCATCATTAAACAAATGTTCCATAGCATAAACAAATGGAACACACCTTAAAATAATATTCTCCAACAGTTGGCACTGTGTACTCCTGAGGCCTTTTCCCTATTCTGGGTGTTTAGCCTTCCTCTCCTTTCCAGAACCGTGAGACGTGGTTAATGCTCCAGATGTTGTTTCCTCATATGTACCTAACTGTCTCTATAGAGTCAGGAAAGTTCTCAGGCTTAGGAGTTATAGTTAATAATTCTGGATAAGAGACTTGAGAAGCATTAGCCCCTTGCTGAATCTTAGGGGGAAATATTCGAGAAATCACAGAATTTCCAGGGACAATTACAGCTGTTGCGTGTGTAACTAACAAAGTAGAACTAGATGCGACCAAAAGAACCAGCAATATGATGAGAGAGAAAAGAACTCAAAGGCTGCATGAATTTTGCAAATTCCTATGTTATCCAGTGGTCTACTGCTTCTTTCCAGGTGAGAATCCATGTCCATGGGTGCCTTGCCCCAGTGAAAGCCATTGTATAGGCAGCCACATTCTGACCTGAGACTAGGCTGCGTGGCACCCGACAGAGCCCAGCTTCCTATTCAGCTGGCATTGGCAGACTGGCCTCTCCTCCTGGCTAAAGATGGTTCTGAGTCCTAGCAGAAAGCAAATTGGGGTAGACCAGAGCACTTCATCAGGAGAAGGGCTGTCTTTTCAACAGGGACGGGACCTTTCCAGAAAGCCTTTGGCAATCTTTCCCTCCCGTGTCAGTATCGACACCTGCCTAAGATCAATTAGGATGCACCTGGGAATAACCTGGAAGTAGCTCTGCAAAGGAGAAACACGAAAGGGTTGCTGTGCGGACAACCATTAGTCCTATATCTGATTGGTTTCCTAAACGGCGTTATTCCAAGCTGTTTCTTCTTCATCTAAATTTAAGAATATCTGCCAGTCTCTCCTAATCCATCAGTATCATAAAGAAATTATAGATATTTTCTATAACTGGTGAGTGTCTATGCCTAGGGAGAAGCCACTTTATGCTGGTTGTGTTGCTCACCCAGGCATGGGGTTCTCTCCTCAATTTTTGAGAGCTCAAGAGCATCCTTCATAGAAGTCTGCATTAGTTCCTTGCACTTGAGCTGCTTTCTAGTAGATTGTTGCTGTGTTCCTTCTGTATTTCTGTTGCTTTCATTGGTTAAATAAAGAGACTGCCTTGGCCTTTTGATAGGGCAGCCCTTAGGTGGGCGGAGTAGGCAGAACGAAAGGCTGGGAGAGAGAAGGCAATGTGGCAGACGCCATGCTTCTCCAGCCCAAGATGGACACTGGTTAGACTCATGCCGGTAAGCCACACTCAAGTGGCGATACACATTAATAAAAATGGGTTATTCAAGATGTGAGAGTTAGCCAATAAGAGGCTAAAACTAATGGGCCAGGCAGTAATTAAATAAATACAGTTTCAGTGTAATTATTTTGTGCATAAGCTAACCAGGCACCAGGAACGCAGCCCTCTCCTCCTTACTACAAGACAGCATATGTTTGTATGCTGGCCTTGCATTGAATGGGATAGGTGCCTACTCTGATAAAACTCCCTGGGCCTGGAGAGACTGCTCAGTGGTTAAGAGCGCTTGCTGCTCCTCAGAGAATCTGAGCTCAGTTCCCAGCATTGAGTGGCTCATGACTTTCTATAACTCCAGGCAGTCCAACAGCCTCTTCTGCATTCTGTGGGCTCTGCATTCGCATGCACAAAACCACATTCACACAATCACACTTATACATAATTTAAAAATAAATCTTAAAAAAAGATTTTGTGGTATTAATGCTGCTTTTTTCTTTCTTTCAGGTTCTTGTGTTTGCATTATTTCCCTGCACAATGATGTTGGTTAGGACTCTCACTGTACTAATAGAGAATAAATAGATATTGGATGATTCCCGAGTCCTAGTTTAAAAGAATGCTTCTAAAGGTGCTTTATTAAATCAGATGGTTGATGCCACTTTTGGGTGGGCAGTTCCTATAGGTTGAGTTTCCCTCATTGGAAGTGGGAAGGGTCCACATGGGCAGATGGCTAAACAAGGACCTAAGTCAGTGCTATTTATGTATCTTGGCAATATTTGCTGGTCATTCACTACCGAAGTGGTTTTCAGAAAACTCACACTTGATGAAAACATTTCACACAACTGGGCTATTGGCAACAGTGCTGTTTTTAGTCCTGAGACAAGGATGGACCCAGGACCCACAAGCTGTGAACTCACTGTGAAACCATTACATTAGTGTAGCCATAATTCGGAAGAGGTCACAAAAAAGATTTCTTTATTATGTATATTTGGCTATGTAGAGTATATGAATAAAAGTAGTCTAAGAGATTTGAATAGAAAAAGCAGTCCAGTTAAAAACTGCAAAGCTAAAGTTGAGTAGCTTGGGAGTTCTGAGCTGTAGAAACTCGTTACTGAGGTCTTATTACAACAGTGACTCTGACTTGGATCTATGTGCAGCGGGATCTCAGACACTGCTGGGCTGCCTGCTGAAGGCCCAATAACTGTTCTGTCCCCCACAAACTGCTAGTCCTATCCCAAGGGTGGTGGTATTCCCTGGCCCCAGGCCCCACATCCTTTTTCATACTGTTCCTTATCTTAAAAGTAATTGTAGGTGTAAATTGTATTTGTAGAAGATCAAAATTTTTGATTCAGTTCAGGGTGTATCAAGTATCCTCAGACCGCTGAGCCTCTCACTTTGCCAAAATAGTGCAAAAGCAAATACATCAAAAAAAAAAAATCACCAAAGGCCCTATGCTGTAGGAGTCCACTTGTGTGCTCCTGGCTGCCCAGTCTCCAGAAATAACCACACAGAAACTATATTATTTCCAATATTGTTTGGTCAATAGCTTAAGCATATTTCTGGCTAATTCATATCTTAAATTAACCCATCTCCATTAATCTGTGTATTGCCACGAGGCTGTAGCTTACCAGGTAAAGTTCCGGTGTCTGTCTCCAGATGGGCTACATGGCTTCTCACTCTGACTCCGCCTTCTTTCTCTCAGCATTCAGTTTAGTTTTCACCACCTACCTAAGTTCTGCCCTGCTCTGCTATAGGCTCAAAGCAGTTTCTTTTTTAATCAATGGTATTAGCAGCATACAGAGAGACCTCCTGCATCAGCTCTATCTCTGTGCCTAGCAAGTTCTAAATAGCCTAGTTTGCCAGATGTTTCTCTCTGCTTCTGTTTGTTATACCTCCCTGCTCAGAGCTCCCAGGGAGTTACTGTAGCTCATCCTTACTTAGCCCTTCAGTTAGCAATGTAAGTGACCTAGCTCATAAACACCCTGAGTTCACACTTGCATACTTAGACGACCGGAGAAAATGGGTATGGAAGCTGATGCAGGAAGATCATGAACTGTCCAGGTCAGCCTTGGCAATGTAACAAGACCCAGTCTAAACACAAGTAAAACAACAGTAATAGTAACGTAGGTAGATAGATAAGTAAATAAACAAGAGCGAGTTAGGTTGGAGGAAGGAACATCCCACATCCCGACTTGTCTCTTGCCTAATTAGCATTAGGAGCAAACCAACTTATTTGCTTGCCATTTGAACCTGCTTTGCTTCTGAAATCGTCACTGTTTTCAGGGGGGACCTGTTTGTAGACCGTCTATGGCCAATAGAGTAAGCATCTGTTTTGTCTGCACTTGCAGCCCAAATGTCACAAATTGGCTTCAGTGTGGAAAAGCAGTGTCAAAATCCTTTCTAAGGTGGTGTGCTTACATGAAGACTTGTGAGTAGATGTTTTATCAGCCTTTAATAAAGCTTCAGGCACTGGGGATTCAAACCCGGTCATGCAACTGACCTGTAAGCCATGGGCATATGCAGCAAAGATTGTTTCCAAATTAGAGTCAGGGTGACAATTGTTGTAGGAGGTGAGCAGGCTGCGTCCCGCCACCCGGCTAGCTTAACCCCTGAAATAACCACACGGAAATTGTGTTAATTAAATTACTGCCTGGCCCATTATCTCTAGCCTCTTATTGGCTAACTCTCACATCTTGATCTAACCCATTTCTATTAATCTGTGTTTACCACAAGGTCGTGGCTTACCAGGAAAGATTCAGCATGTCTGACTCTGGCGACTCCATGGCAGCTCTCCCTGCCTGTCTTCTCTCTCCCAGCGTTCAGTTCTCTTTTCCCTGCCTACCTAAGTTCTGCCCTATCAAAAGGCCAAGGCAGTTTCTTTATTCAACCAATGAAAGCAACACAAATACAGAAGAACCTCCTACACCAGACAATAATGTAGAAAAAGGATTCAGAATACAGATTTTAAGAAGATTTTATATATTTAAATTTTAAGAATACTTGAATGTACATAAGACCTCTTAGAGATGAGACTTAAGTGTAGGCACAAAATTCACTCACGTTTTATATACTCCTTATATATGTAAGCTGGGGGCAGACTATAATATTTCAGAAAACTATGCACAAGGCAAATGGTAACAGTGAAGTTTTCCATGTTACTCAGAAAGTTTCAGACTAGAATGGATGAGGGATTCTCAGCTCTATTAAGTTAACCAAGTTCTACTTGCTTAGTTTCCTAAAAGAAGTATCTCTGCCTTAGACTACAGCATCACGGCTGGGGAGATGGCTCAGCTGCTAACCGAACACACTGCTCTTTCTGAGGACCCTAGTTTGGTTCTTGGCACCCACAGTGGCTCTCACTTATTTGCAATTCCAGCTTCAGAAGAAGCTAATGCCTTTGGTCTTTTGGGGCATCTACATCCATGTGCACACACCCACACATACACATAATTAACAATAAAAACAATCAAAAAGGTTTATTAAACAGAACTCAATAGTTCTATTTCTTTTCATTAGGGTTTCTTTTCAACCCTTTTGATTTTTGTATTTGTGAAATGAGTTCATAACACAGAACATTTTACCAATGCTGGCTTTATCTTTTCTATGCAGTTTGCTGAAGTCAAAGGCAAATTCTGGAAGTTTGGGGCTAGTTTGTTTCCTGATTCTCAGGACTGAGTCTACAACACATCTAAAAGAGCAACAATCCTGTGTCTCCTAGTGGGTAGTGAGGGATGCCTCTGTGTTGGGATAATATAATAATGACCCTGTTGCTGGGATTTTACAGCTCAGTGGTAGGGCACCTGCCAGGCATGCTCAAGGCCTTGGGCTTGATCCCCTACCCAGACCTTGAAGCAAATGCAAACCAGTAATGAAAACTTTCCCCTTTGTGGGAAGCCTTTAAAGGGTTTACCTCATTCAGTCTTTATAATAACCCTGTAGGGTTGTTATTTTCACTTATAAATGAATGAAACAAGCCATTAGAATATTTCATCATTTTATATAAGTGATACCATGATTAAACAAGCCATTAGTAGAATAATTCAATGCTTTACCTAAGGGATACCGTGATTAAATGGTGGAGTCATGGACTTGAACCCAGGAAGTCTAATTCTTAAACATAGACTCTTGTTTCATTTGCTTTATGTGCAGGAGTATTTTGCCTACATATTTGCCTGTAAACAGTATGTGTGTGTGTGTGTGTGTGTGTGTGTGTGTGTGTGTGGTGCCTGCAGGTGCACTGGATACCCTGGAACTAGAGTTACAGACTGCTGTGAGCTACCAGGTCCTCTGGAGGAGCTGCCAGGGCTCTTAACCCCTGAACCTTCTCTCCAGCCTCAACAAGGCTCTTTTTGTTGTTGCTGCTTGTTTTCAGTGTCAAAATTTGCTGTGTAGCTTAGGGTAGTCTGCATTTGTGATTCTCTTCAGGTTGCCAAGGGCTAGGATGTCAGGTGCACACTGCATGAGGTTTCAGACATTGGCAGTCACCTTGTGGAGGGCGTAGGGGATGGCAGTTTTTATGAAGAGCTAACTTACTCCTCTCCAACCAATACGTTTTTTCTCCATGGATTTTTCTCTTTTATTATGACCTTATACTCAGAGTCTTAAACCAAAAACTAAATACCACGTGGTATTTTGTTAAATATTCAGCTTCATGGAGAATGTGGTGTGTATATACAGAAATCAACACTTTTATCTGTATGCAGATTTACACCTATTTAATCCTTAGCCTGGTTTTCTCCAAATAGTCACAAAACTTTGAACAGCTATCCGAGCAAAACTTAGCTTATGTGGCCAATTAAAATTTCCAAACATGAACACATAGGTTATCTTAAGATGGTCTTTAATCTTTTTACATGTATTTATTTAAATGTAAAATGTATGTGCATGTGTGGGGGAGGGGCACACAGGTGCCAGGGCATGAACATACCATGATGGGCATGTGGAGGACAGAAGTCCTGTGGGGTTGGTTCTGTCCCTTCTGCTGTGTGGGGCACAGGACTGAACAAGTCACCCGACTTAGAAACAAGCACTTTACGGGTTGGGCCATCACTCTGGCCCTTAAATTTTCCTTTTTTACTGTTTTATCTTATGTCTATGGATATTTTGCCTGAAACATGTCTATACCCCAAGTGTGTGCAGCACCCATGGAGGTGCAAAAAGGACATCGGGTCACTTGGAACTGGAGTCATAGACAGTTGGGAGCTGCTGTGTGCCTGCTGGGAGTCAAACCTGGGTCCTCTGGAAGAGCAGTCAATGTTCTTTTTTTTTTTTAAGATTTATTTATTTATTATATATGCAGTGTTCTGCCTGCATATATACCTGCAGGCCAGAAGAGGGCACCAGATCTTACGACAGATGGTTGTGAGGCACCCTGTGGCTCAGGACCTTTGGAAGTGCAGGCAGCGCTCTTAATCACTGAGCCATCTCTCCAACCTAGTCAATGTTCTGAACCGAGTCATCCCTGCCCTCTGGACATTCCCTTAAGTGCTGTGAACTCATTGCAGTGTACCTAAAGCAACACTGTTTTTCCGGTTTTACATGTCTTTCACTATACTGATGTTAGATTGTCTTTCCCATTGCTGTGGGTGATTGACACATCTCCTCCTGTTCCTCTCCCAGAGACTCGGGCATGTGAGAGGTAGAGACATTCTCAAGTTCACTTCACGGCATCCCCACTGTCAGAACAGTCTCCAGCACTGGTACCTTTTCAGTTTGGATGGAATCTAATCCACCCCTTGTTTCCTTCCTATTACTGGACATTATCTGTGTCCCTACCAGTGTGAACCCAAATGTTGTATTTTTAGGGCCTTTCTGAAGGGAACAAAACTCGGTCCTTGACCTAGAACCAAGTGCACCCACCCATTGGTTGTTCCAAACATGCTCTCCAGGCAAGGATGAAGGTGTTTAAAGGGACAGAACCAAGATTTCCCCTCTGTGGCTGTGCTGCTATTTCGGGTAGCAAAACACTTTGCAGTGGGTGAAAGGTTGGCCTGTGCACCCCAGAGCCCCTAGCGGCATTCCTGGCCCACGCTGTGAGATGCCTCACTCTTGCCTGAATCGTCACATCTGCAGTATCTCCGAATATTGTCAAACTGGGAAGGACAAAAATCTCCTTGACTGAAAACCACTGATAGCAAAAGAGCATGCTGGGAGTGGAGAGTCATGCTCAAGGAGAAACTCCTGCCGTGCGTGCATGCTGCTCCTCTTTCCTAAGCACCCGAGGATTGTTGGTGATTGACAGGTGCCCTGGAGGAGCCTGCTTAACAGTCAAGAGCAGAAGGCTGGCTGAGAGGCCGGAAGACAGCAGGGACAGAAAAACCTCAGCGCCTCTGAGATGTCCAAACGTGCTGTTTTCTGGCTTTGGGGGGATGAATAGGGATTGGTAACTGTCAGTGAGTGATTCTAGGAACTTTATATAAGTGGGGTGTGGTGGCACACTCCTGTAATGTCAGCACATAGCAGATGGCCATGCGTTTGAGACCACCTCTGCCCACATAAAGAGTATCAGGGCTGCATAACAAGACGGTGGCTTGACTAGGGAAATGTATCACAAACGCTCAAGTATTTGAATGGTCCCCAGTTAGTGGAACCATTTGGGGAGGTTATGGAACGTTAGGAGGCGGAACCTTGCTGGAGGAAGCAGGCCCCCAGAGGCAGACTTTAAGTCTGTGGCCTCACCATTTCCAGTTCGCTTTCTGCATTGTGTTTGTGGGTGAAGACATCATCTCTTAGCTTCCAGCCCTGACTGCCAGCTGCCACATCTCTGACCTTATGGGCTCCCCATCTGGAAGTATAAGTCAAGACAAACTGTTCTTTTTCATAAGTTGCTTTTGCTCATGGTGTAGCTACTGCCTTGATCTTATCTCACAGCAAAGGTGTGTACATACTAACTTTTATGGATTTTTGCTTTGTTTTGCTGATATCCCAGGTTGGCCTCAAACCCACTGTGTAACCGAGGATGCCCTTGGATATGAAATCCTCTCATCCCTTTCTTCTGAGTGTTGGGGTACAGGCATGCATCACTGCATCTGCTTTACCTGGTGCTGGGGATCAAACCCAGGGCTCTGGGAATGCTAGGCTCGCTCCCTACCAACTGAGCTGCCCCCAGCCCTGTAAACATTTGTGTTAATGCACATGTGAAAGCCTGTGAAGACAACTGCGCTTTAGGTGTCAGTGATGTGTGTAAACATTCTGCCATGTTGAGGTGTATAAACTGGAAAACACGGGATATTTCATCCCAAAAGACGGTGCCGTGAGTGACAACCCCTGGAATCTGGTATGTTGTCTCCTAACCTTTACTTTACACTGTTCTCACTAGTCTTTCTTTGTGTTTCCGAGGGCATTTTAATGAACGGAAGGTGACTGGGAGGGGATGGCATTGCTCATTTCCTGTGGCATGCAGGCACTCAGGTCTTAGTGTATGGTTACAATGTTTCGAGGCATCCTATCCTTACAGGTAGCTTTGTGCACCTCCTTACCTGCCTTCTAAGTTCATTTGAATGTCATTTTCAAGTTCACATCTCTGGAGGAAACATTTTTGCCGCTTGAGACATCTATAAAAAGAACGTTTAGACAATTTTGTTTTCTGAGATAGGCAGTGGTATTTTACTTCCCGCCCTAAGGAAAAATAATTGGCAATATTTTGCAGTGAGAACGTGCCATAATTTGGTTTACTAGATGAGGAATATAATTCAGTTTCCCAAGAAGTACCTCTTGGCACTTGGCTGGCTTTGGATTTGCTTTAGAGCTATAGCCCTGGGAGATGTATTCTACAGAACAAAGACCTCAGCTCCCCCATGGTCCTCACTTCTTACAGGATTTGATTGCTTTTATCTTCTCTTCAGAGTCCACTGTCTCTACTTATTCTTCCCTCCCCGTCCCTCTGTCCCTCTTCCTTTTCTTCTTCCTCCTCTTTGGTACCCATTCTTCCTTTTCCTAGCCCCGTTGTTCCCCTCCCAGTTTTCCCTCCCCCTTGGTTAGTCCTTTTTCTTTCCCTCTGTCTATTGCCTTCTGGTGATTTTCCCCAAATGTTTAAGGCCCCAGTAATTTTACTAAATTTTTTTCTTGTTGAGAGAATTGCTGTAATTAGAAAAAATCCTGCCAGCTACAAAATTTTTTACTCTTTTCATCATTTCTCTTCATGGACCTGTATGGAAAGAGTTAATTGCGTGCACAGCTAAGCTCTGCATGGTGAGCCTGCTGATAGCTCTCCTCATATAGTAACAGAACTGTGGTGAGGGATCTAATCCTTGGGATGATTAAAAGTTCTTGGGAAGAGGAGCTAAGAAGATTAAGTTTTAATTTTGTATATGGTGAAATTAAAACTTTCTTAGCTGTAGCTCTGAGTTATGGGCTATTCATAGTCATATAATCAGCATCACCACAATTAAAATGCAGAACGGTCCTACAGCCCAGAATGATTTACCAGGATACCTTCCTGCCATCGTTCTCTGCATAATCCCAGTGCCTGGCACCACTGAGCTAAATGATGCCCGTGCCAGGGACTCTGCCTTTCCCACATGCGATGCAGTGGGATTGTACAGGAGCAGCCTGTTGGTACATTTTTCTTTCCATTTATTATAATGCATTATTTTGAGATTTGTTCTTGTACCAATGACTGTTTCCTTCTTTAAACTGTTGACTCTTGCCCCTTTTATAAATGTTCCAGAACTTGTCATTTGCCAGGGAAAGAATTGGTGATTCCCACATTGGCAGTCAGGTATTAGGTTGCTGTAAATACCTGTGTACAGGTTTGTGTGTGGGTAGCATTTTTCTTTCTTGTGGATAAATAACTGACAATGAGATGGCTGAGTCATCTGTAGGAAAGGCCATGCTGCCTTCCCCAGTGGCCGTGCCCTGCTCCTTCCTATCAGTGATGGATGGGAGCTCTCTCTGCCTTGCCTGCCCATGAGGATTTAGTATTATCAATAATTTTTAATTTATTAGCTAAGTTTTTGTTAATGACTTAATTAATTAATAAGGCATCCTGATAGATATTTAGTGATGGTTCACTATAGTTTTTAAATTACCTCAGAATATATTATGATGAGATCTAACTGTGTGTGTGGTAATTCTCCTTTTGTATCTGCATTTTGTGAAAATGTGTATCAATCTCTTCCACTTTTTAATTTTTTTGTTTTCAGTTTTTCTCTTGGTCTTCCAAGGTGGAGAATCGTATAGCTGAGGCTGATCTTGAATTCTGCTCTCACCTCCCTCTCAGAAGTGTCGGGGTTTTAGGTATGCACCATCATACTGTTGTCTGGGGTTTTGAAGGGACTGGACCTTTCTTGGTCCATTGTGCTCATCTAGGGGACCTAAGAAACCAAACAGCCTTTAAAACTCAACCAGAGCCAGTGGTTTGGAGTTCATTTTCTCACACGAGAGAAAAGTGAAGATGTGGACACCTATAGGCACATTATTTATCTTTTTAAAAATTATTTTGTGTGTGAGCGCTTTGCTTGCATGTGTGTTTGTGCGCCATGTGCATGCTTGGTGACCATGGGGACCAGAAGAGGGCACGGAGTCCCCGAGGCTGGAGTTACAAATGATTATGAGCCACCATGTGAGTAGTGGGAAGTTAACCAAGGGTTTCTTCAAAAACAGTAAGTACTCTTCAGCATGGAGCCATCTCTCCAGTCTGAGAAGCAAACTTTTCCTAGAGAAAACCAGGGAAGCTGAAAGAAACACCCAACAGTGGGGGTGGGGATCCTCAAGGGAGAAAACGTTCCGATTTCTCTGACCATTGTTATGGGACTTAGCAGACAGTAGACAAATAGGCAGCTTTATTAGTTGGCCAATTAAAGAGCTCCACACGCCGAATACTTCCCTGGCCCGGCTAGGGAGAGGCTCTTGCTGTGTTTCTGTGCTGCACACCCAATCATGGGTGCGTAGTGGGTGGTTTGTGTCAACTTGATTCAAGCTAGGTCAGGGCGTTGTCAGTGAGAACAAACCCGGATTGAGAAAATGTCTCTATCAGATTGGGCTGTGAGCAAGCCTGTGGGTCATTGTCTTGATTAATGATTGGTATGGGAAGGCCCAGCCCACTGTGGGTGGTGCCACCCTAGCAGGTGGGCCTGGGGTGTCTAAGGAAGCAGGTAGGCGAGCAAGCCACAGAGCGGAGCGAGTCAGGGAGCAGCCATCTTCCACAGCTTCTGCCCCTGTTCCTGCTTTCAGGTTCCTGCCGTGAGTTTCGTTCCTGGCTTCGCTCAAGGTGGAGTGTGGGGGTGACCCAGGGTATGTAAGCAGAAATAAATGATCACCTTCTCCGGTTGCTTTCGGTTATGGTGTTTATTGGCAACAGAAAGCAAACTAAGCAGGGTTATTGGAGGCTCCCTGTTCACTCTGGACTCCTGCTGTTCTGTGTTGACTGTGACTGCCCGCTGATGAGGCTGCTGCCCCCACCTCCCACCTTGCCCACAGCTCAAGAGCTGTTACCTTACTGCGCTCTTTGTTTATCTTGGCTGCCAGTTGTTCCTGGTTGATTCCTTAACTGCAGGATGGTGCGGGACCTCTGTCCTGCCATAGGCGTAGGCTTTCACAGAAGCCATCTTAGTCTTTTGCAATTAACTGCATTAGAAGCAAGAAGGGACAACAGTGACCTGCCTGTGTTCCTTGGGTCTTCCAGCTGCAGCATGCCTGCTGCCGCTGGCCTGGAGCTCCAGATCTGACGATCTTAACCCTGTCTTTCCTTTAACCCCATCATCCCTTCCATTTCCCACTTCAGCTTTTAGAGAACTAGCTAACTCCGGCATCAGTGATGTGGCTTGCATATATTTTATCACCATACGTTAATTATACATAATAACAGGATTTGTTATAGATTTTCATGGCTATATAATACATTTTTTTCATACTCACGCCTTTCTCATTTAATTCCCACTGACCCCTTTCCCTTCCCATCTTCCCAATTGTGCATCTTTATGGTTTGTTTGTTTTGATGTATATGGGTGCTTCACCTGGGAGGCAGAAAAGGGTATTAGATGCTCTACAGCATGAGCTACAGATGGTGGTGAGAGGCAGCCACTGGGTGCAGGGCACTGAGCCTGAGCCAGCGCTCTGAACCACTGAACCATCCTCCAGCCTCTGACACTCTCTTGAAAAGTTTTTTGTCCCTATTTTGATTTTTTTTGAGACAAGATTTTTCTGTGTAGTCCTGGCTGTCCTGGAACTCACTCTGTAGACCAGCCTGGCCTTGAACTCAGAGATCCACCTACCTGTACCTCCCAAGTGCTGGGATTAAAGACATGCACCACCACAGCTGGCTCAAACCTAGAATTTTTTACCCAGAAAAGTTAACCTTCATTAAGAAAGGATAAAGTCTGCATCCAGCAATAAGGAAGTAATTTGTTATCAACAATATGACTGAAAAAAGAGGAGTTCTCATGAGAGAAGGAAATAATGCCAACTAGAAACTAAGTTGGCCCAATAAAATAGTTTGTATTTCTTAACAGGCTTAAAGCCACCAAAAAGTTAATCATTTAATATAATAGTCATCCTTATCAGAAGATTCTGACATACAGATAGGTGAAATAAATACCAGCCATGTGGCAGGATCAAGGAGGAAGACCAGAAATCCCTCCCTGACACTGTAAGGCATCCACTCTCCATGTGGAGAAACACACGGTGTTTTTGGAGGTAAAGATAGACTAGTTAAAACTCAGTACCTCAATCTTGTGTTTTCATGTCACGTAATTGACATTCTAGTAGAGGAGATGAAATAGAGTATGCAATAATATTTATTGAAGCCACCAAGGGCTGGTGAAGAGGGACAGAAAAAAGCAATTTATATCAGAACAATAAGGAAAAGACTCTGGAAAAACAAAGGCACCTGTGTGGTGGTTTTGCAGGACTGTGTTAAGTCTGGATGCTTAAGCAGAGGGTGGTGGCTCACACTTGTAATCCCAGCACTTAGAAGACTGAGCCAAAATGATTACAAGCTCAAAGATAGTTCTAACTATGTAGTGAGACCTTGTCTCAAAGAATTCTTAATCAGGGGTCTGGTGAGTTGGGTCAGTGTTTAAGAATGCAGGCTGCTCTTCAGAGGATCTGGTTTGATTCCCAGCACCCATATGGTGGCTCACAACTGTCTGCATTCTGGTTTCAGATTATCTGACACTATCTTTTGACTTCTGTGGGTACCAGGTACTAACACGATGGACAGATATACATATTGCCAAAACATTCACATAAAATTTAAAACGCTTAAAAATTTAAAAAAAATCAAACCATTTATATTGTCGAGTTTGGAGCTAAAACACTAATACATATATAGAAACCTACAGCAAGGGCCTGGGGCAATGCCTCAATTAATAAATTGCTGCAGTCTAAGATGTGAGATCTGAGTTCACTTCTGAGCAGCCACATAAAAAGTAGGCACAGTGGTATGTGCCTATAATCCCACCTCTGAGGAGGCAAATACAGAAGGAACTGGAGCTCACTGGCCAGCCATGTTAACAAACTGGTGAGCTGGAGGCTCCGTGAGAGACATGTCTCAAAAATAAAGGTAGAGAGAAACTGAGAAAGACACCTCTGGCCTCCACACTTACACACACATGTCTGTGTACATACATACACATAAACATGTACACACACACAAAACCTGATGGTTTCAAACAGATACTTGGCCAGTGAATTTGTTTGTTTGTTTTTGTTTTAAGAGACAGGGTTTCTCTGTAGCTTTGGAGCCTGTCCTGGAACTCACTCTGTAGACCATGCTGACCTTGAACTTATAGAGATCCACCTGCCTCTGCCTCCCGAGTGCTGGGATTAAAGGCATGTGCCATACTGCCCGGTGAAATTTTTATTCTGTACTATATGATATACTTGAAAATATCAACACTGAATTAAAGACCTCACATAATCACTTTTTTTCATTTCTACGACCAAATGCCCAGTGGGAAGCATTGTGAGGAAGAAAAGAGGTACTTGGCTCATGGTTTGAGAACGTAGTGTGTCCTGGAGGGAAGGAACGGGGCAGAAGCACAAGGAATCTGGTCACATTGCATCTGCAATCAGGGGCCAGCAAGTCCAAGACCCAAGCCCATAGAATGGGGCTACTCACTTCCCAAACCATCACCCTAAGCTCTAAACTCCACCACAGATATGCTTAGATCTTTGTCTCTTAGATGATTGTAGATCTTGTCAAGTTGACAATCAACACTGAGCATCCATTTGTGCCCTAGGTGATGCCAGACCCCGTTAAGCTGACAGCATTAACCAGCACAGCCTTCAGTTCCGTTGGCAGAAACCAGGGCAGTGCCGCCTGGTGAGATGGAATTCACGCCAGTGTTTATCAGAACTCAAGTCTACTCAGGAGGTCTGAACTAAAGGTATACTCCTCTGAAAGGTAAGATTATTGATCTCTCACATCTAATTTGTGCCTTGGAGAAGAGAACTATCTTTTTAATTTGTGTCTCTGTGGGCGTGGTAGAACTAATATAAAGCAGACAGCCACCCGCGGCATCCCGTCATGGTTTAAACTGGCCAGATTTCCTCATGATGTGCCCATGTGGCCTAACCCTCCTTCTACGTGGACATTGCCCTCCATTAACTTTAGTAATCTGTGTGCCAAGGTCCACTCACAGGCCTTCTCTTGTCTCCTCTCAGTTCTGGGGCAGCCAGCAACCCCGGCACACAGCTGTCCCTCTCCAGACAGCAGTCCGACCTGCAATAGCCCCTCCAACTGTCTTATCTGGCTCAACAGGTTCTTCTTATCTCAGGGCCCAGGCTTAGGAAATCATTCCCACCCACCACACCTCTGTGAGCACAGGGGGCCAGAGCTGGTCACAAGGCTCAGCCAATGCTGCTGCTGTGTATTTGCGGTTTGGGTAAAACTCAAGAATGGTGTTTGTGGCAGCTACTTAACCTGGGCTGAGTTCAAACTAGCTGTAAAAATTTCCATAATTATCCTTTTTTTACACTCCTGGAATAAATCATTAATGGTCATTGAGACAAGATGGTTTCCTGATAAGAGGAAGCTCATGTGTGTGCGTGTGTGTGTGTGTGTGTGTGTGTAATTACATGGTATGCACAATCAAAAGCAACCTTCCACTAACTTCTACTGTGTCCACTCACCTTTTGGCATCAGGTGACATCACAGCCAGCCTTCTAGAAGAATTAGAGTAGGGAGGACAGTGCTCAAGACGTCAGCCCCAGGCTTTAGTGTCTAGATGTAAAAGCCTCCAGAGTCACCTGAGTGCTAGCCCAACCCAGACCACCCTGCTTGGGGCTACTGCCTTCTGTGAGACCGGCAGAGCCCATCACCTGGTTGGGCACCATTTGCATCAGATACCTCTCCTGTTGATGTAACAGAATACCAGACATAAGCAACTGACAGAAGGGAGTGTTTTCTTTGGTTCACAGTTCCAGAGTACAGTCTTTCAAGGCGGGGTGGGCATGGTAGCAGAAGCATGAGATGGTGGGCCACACTACTTCCACAGCCAGGAAGCAGAGAGAGATGCTGATGCCCAGCTCACTTTCTTCCTCTCATTCAGTCCAGGAGGCCATGGAGGCTGCTGTGCACATTCAGAGTGGGTTTTCCCTCTTAGTTAGACGTCCCGGAAATACTTTCATGGATGTGTACATGGCTCTCCTGCTTGATTCCAAATCTCATCAAGATGGTAAATAAGAGCAATGCCACACCAGATATGTAGCTAAGTGAACGGCCTTTTAGCCACATGAGCTGCTGTCCTGAGTGTCAGTACTGTTCTCAAATCTGAGTGTGAGGTTCCTGTGTTCATCAATACCAGGATCCACTTGCATTGTATAGTATTTGTTTTATTTTTAATCACGCGTGCGTGTGTGTGTGTGTGTGTGTGTGTGTGTGTGTGTGTGTGTGTGTGGTATGGGCACTAGTGTAGGTGTCTGTGGAGGTCAGAGGTTATCCTCTGGAACTGCAGCTCTAAGAGGTTGTGAGCTACCCCAACACGAGTGCTGGGAATTGAACTCAGATCCTCTGCAAGAGCAGGTACTCACTCTTAACCACTGAGCCATCTCTCCAGCCCTTCAACTTCCACTGGACTCTGAATCCAAAGTTTATCACATCGTCAGGATACACTGTAGAATTCAACCACCTCATAGAGGAAGTGATGCCAAATGTCCATCCTTCCTTCCCATGAAAAGGGAAGCTTTTCCTGAAGAAGATTCTGGAAAGACTGGGACAGAGAAAGTTTACCTAACCAAGGCTGTGTCGGCAGCCACTCTCTTGGTCTGTTGGGTTGCTCCCATGACTGCCACGGTGAGGCCTTCACCGATTGATTTGGGCCACAATAAACAAGCTAGTTTATACAAATCACTCACTAATTTTCTCCTGCAGGACAGAGAGCATGGCTGTGAAGCAAGCTGTTGAGAATTAGCACACACACCCTGAATTGCTGGTTTTAATTAAAATTTTATTACCTTTAAATACATTTTATTATCTATATTTGAGGCTTCTAACACAGTATGGGGTTCACAGAGTGGTGTAGGAGGGTCTTCTGTTTGTATATTGCCCTCATTGGTTAAATAAAGAAAACTGCCTTGGCCTTTTGGTAGGACAGCCCTTAGGTGGGCGGAGTAGATAGAACGGAATGCTGTGAGAGAGAAGGCAGTGTAGCGGACGCAGACACCATGCTTCTCCAGCACAAGATGGACACTGGTTAGACTCATGCCGGTAAGCCACGACTTGTGGTGACACACAGATGATTAGAAATGGGTTAAACAAATATGTGAGAGTTAGCCAATAAGAGGCTAGAGCTAATGGGCCAGGCAGTGTTTCAATGAATATAGTTTCCATGTAATTATTTCGAGTACGCACTGGGAGCCGGGTGGGATAGAACAAGGGGCCCGGCGCCGGGAACACAGCCTGAGCCCCTCATTGCAACAACAGAGAAAGTGGATGGGTCACATAATAAAACAAAGTCACACATCATCGTGTGTCGCTGCTTTTCTTGGTGACATGAGCCACTAAAATCAGTTTGTTTCACAATAATCTCTAATACAGTTCTATTAATTACAGTCCTTATGCTGAATTAGCTCTCTAGACTTGCTCATTCTTTGGTCTAAAATCTCTCTATGTTTCTTTCTTCCTCATCTCTTGTTCCAGGCACCACTGTTTTTTCTCTGATTATTTTTCTAAAGATCCCTCATCTAAGGGCTGGGGAGATGCCCTGGAGATGCTCAGATGACCTGAGCTCAGCTCATCACTGTCACAAAACGGTGGTTATAGTGGCACACATGTGTGACCCCCGGGTTCCCGTGGCTACATTGTGCTGGCTGGCTCCCTCCTGTAATACCAGTGCTGCGGAGGAGGAGATATATAGAGCCCTTGGGCTCACTGGCCAGCCTTCCTAACCCACTGTCAAGTTCTAGGCCTGTGATAGCCCAAACACACTGAATGGTGCCTGAGGAATGACAATGGTGGTGTCCTTGGGCCTCACACACGTGTATGAGCACATACACATAAACCTGCACATACAGCAAAGCAAAACACACAACTAAAGGACTGGGGGCACGGTAAAATGGTGGCCGTGCTTTGCTGCAGGTTGTCGTTGTTTCGATGTATATGTTCATCATAAAATGATCCATCTTCACTGTCAAGTTGATCGCATCAAGGGATGCCCAGGGCAGGGGTGAACCTCCCTGTGTGTCTGTGATGACATTTCTGGGCTTTGGATAACAAGGGCTCTAACCTAATCAAAAGTTTAATTCTTTTCACGTATTCATAATATAATAGTATTATTGGGAGGAAGTGAAAGCCAGGAAGCAGGGTGCACTTAAAGGAAGTAGGTCTTTGGGAGCAGCTGCCATGATGTTCTACCTTACCTGGCCCCAGGAGACTAAACCCCCTTTGCCCACAAGCCACTATGGGTCCTTCCTCTTCTATGTTGCTTGAGTTGGGAGCTTTGCCACCTGGTACCAACACACAGAATAATGAAGCAGGTATTATTTTAGGGTTGAAAGGCACAGCTCAGGGTTTAGACGTGTAACAGATTAACACACATAGCTAATAAGTAATGCATGGGATTTGAGCAAGGCTAGCCTGACACAGAGACTAGGGCTCTATGCCTTTTATCCCTCAAACAAACCCTTCATGTGTTCTTTACACACTCAGGTGCAGACCACAACAGAATCCTAAACTCCTTGCTGAAAGCCATCTAAATAAAGTGCCCCCGGACGTCAGGTGAGACATCTAATTTCAAACACTGAGACGCAGGAGTCTACACTTTGCCTTAAATGGTGCTGAGTTAGCAGTGGCCCAAGTAAATTTTGAGGCTGGACATTTTATTGACTCAAGAAACAGTTATTTCTTGAGTTGGCCTGGGACTAGGCTGGAGTTGGCAGTTGGGCAAACATGAAGAATGAACACTGTCTTCCTTGCTCTCTCCCAATCATGTAAACACAGCTTGGGGACTTCCAACGCAGAACAAGCAAACAGTCTCACTACCCAGAGACTGAGGAAGAGTTCTGCATGGAAAATGCTTACAACGGAAAACCTCAACTGAGAGATTAATCATTTATCAGAATCAGAAAATTCTAGAACTATTCAGAGTAGGTCAAAGGAAATGGGAAAAGGAATAAAAAATACTCATTGAGCAAATCTACTACAAAAGCTGCCTTATTTTTATTTCATTTTATTGTTATCATTATTATTATTGTGTATGTGTGTATGATGAATGCATGGGTGTGGGCCTGCCATGGCATGAATGTTGAGGTCAGAGGGCACATTTCAGCAACCAACTTTCTCCATCTAGGGCCTTTGGGCTTGGACAGCAAGTGCTTTCACCCACTGAACCGTCTTGCTGGCTTGAACGCTGGTGCTTTGAGTGATCTGGGGCCGCCACATTGTTGAGGGAGAATTTAATGGCCACTCGATCTTAAATGAGTCAATAGATTTGTAAGGAGGAGAACAAAACATACTCAAGTCTGTGGTCATGACACCCTGACAGACATGGCACACCGAGGACTTGGAGAACTAAAGGAAAGACCGCTGAAGCCATCGTTAATGCTACTGAGAACCAGGGAGTAAAATCAAATCAAACCTGACTACAAGTAGGGAAAGAGTAAGCAAAGGAAGCACTAAAAGCACAATGCATTCATGTCGCAATGCAGTACTAAATGCGATACATTTCAGCGGTCCTCATGACACCTCTGTGACCCTTTGCTTGTTAGTATTTCCTTTACTCTTCAGCTCTATGGGGCACTGGAGGAAAAGAAGTTGGGATCATGTGTGCATTGTTTAAATCTCAGGGAGGGAAAGTGGTAGATGATGTATCAACAACCCTTGAAAGGTGGGACACGTCCCATCTTGTCTTCCTTCCTACAATTCAGTGGGGGAGGGATCCTCATTTTATTTTATTTTTGTAAAATAAATTTTTGAGACAGGGTGTCTCTATAGCATTGGAGCCTGTCCTAGAACTAGCTCTTACAGACCAGGCTGGCCTCAAACTCACAGAGATCCGCCTGCCTCTGCCTCCCCAGTGCTGGGATTAAAGGCGTGTGCCTTTAATTATGAATTATGTGTCTGTGACTGTGTGGAGGTATGTGAATGTATGTAGGTGTTCCAGAGCCTGCCACATCTCTCAGAGCTGAACTGGGAGCTGCCTGTAGTGTAAGCTGGGAACTGAACCCAGGTCCTGCACAAGAGCAGCAGGCTTCTAGTTTAGGAGGCTCTCTCCAGCAGCAAGGGTAATCTTTATTTTAACTCATCCATGCTAGGTTCCACTCTGGGGGCTGCCTGCTCATGGTCCTCCTAAGAAAAGCATAATAGTGTTGGTAGATTGGCAGTCATTGTGTTTGGTAAATAATTGCACCAACGTCTCAAGTTTCATGTCTCTGTGCTGGAAGGTGCTAGAAGAAGGTAGCAGGGCACAAAGTAGTCGGTATGGACCGTCTAGAATGTTGCTCCTCGCTGAACAAATGGAACTGTGGTCTGAGATTTTGGCTTGGTGATGACTAAGCTGGCTGGGTTTTGGAGGCTGCAGACTTTTCTTCTTTGTCCTTGTACAGGATGCTTAAGCAAATAGAATAGGCAGCCGCTAGGAGGTACCCAGCTTTTTTGTCTTCTGCTTGGGCGAGCAGAAATGGCTTACAGTGAGTCCCTCCGCTAGGCGGGTCCAGGCGGGTGGCACTTTTCCAAGGTCGTGGCTGTGATAAGCTTGCCACTGCAGTCTTTTAAGAATAAACGGCTCTTTAATCTACAGAGGCAGGGGAGCCGTTATCTCCCCCAAGGTCTGCTGCTTGGGGCACCAACCACTTGCACGTGTGGATGATGCAGATCTGCTCTCTGCAGGGCTGAGGCAAGGCGGCAGACCCCGGTGTGCGCCCGTCAGCATCTCTCTCTCTCTCTCTCTCTCTCTCTCTCTCTCTCTCTCTCTCTCTCTCTCTCTCTCTCTCTCTCTCTCTCTCTCTCTCTCTCTCTGTGTGTGTGTATGCGCGTGCGTGCCTGGAATCATAGCTCGCGGACGGGGCTGATCTGGTTAAGGGAGCTCAGGAAGGAATAAATCTTCTCCAGCTTCCTCGCTGCTCGTTTATAACCAATCAGTTGCAGAAAGGCTAAGGTGACAGCAACCCGGCCACGCAGGGTGGGGGTCCCCAGTTTGTGCACACTCGAGAATAGGTGTGTGTGTGTGTGTGTGTGCATGCATGCACCAGAGGGGCCGTTGTTCTTATTGTCTGCCTCTCTCGTCAGAGAACAAGGGCAGCGGCGAGGGGCCTGCGCCCTGGGCTAGTGTTGCGGCCCCAAGCTGGTCGCGAGAGGCAATTTCGTGGGTGGGGGAGGGCGGGGGAGACCTTGATTTCCACCAATCCAGGGGCGCGTGTCTGCGGAGTCCAGGGCGCAGCGGAAGGCTGCGGTGCGACTCTGAATGAACTGATGAGAGCGAGTTCTCAGCCTGCCCTGGAGGGGAGCCGAGCGAGGGTCCCGGCGGCGGGCAAGACCGAAGCACTGGGGGCTGGGTAGCGGTCCCCGGGCCGCCGTGGAAATTTCCAAGGACTTGGAGCGGCGGGGAGAACACGTCTGAGGGGTGCCCGGCACCGCACCGCGGCGGCGCAGGAGGCGGGGAAAGGGCGGTGCAGGGCGCAAGAGCATCTCTCTCTGGAAGGAACACAGTGGGTCAGATGTCCCGGAACCATCCGCACCTCTTTCAGGACCTCAGCGGAGGGCGACTGTAAGGGCGGTAGCAGCCAACCCCACTGCTCTCGTCCAGACCCCTCCAGCACTCGCCTCTGCAGGGAAAACGACCATGGCTCGTGACTTACCCGGAGGCTACTTCCTCTAGCAAGAAATCCTTGGGAAAAGTTGCATTGGAGAAGATCCTTGTAACTGACCTCTGGGACCGTGGTGGGGGTTCCCCAGCAGTGCGTGCAAGAAAGCCAAAGGTGTGTGTGCATGGGGGTCCGGCCGTGGGGGCACCCTCCCCTGCCACTTCACCTGGCATTGTGCTGAGGCTCCCACCACTGACTCTGGGACTCTGAGACTGTGATGGGCCCCTGCGGGCGGGCCCGGCTACACACATCCAGAGGGGCAATGGCCATACTGGCATGGAAGTTCCCGCGTACCCGGCTACCCGTGGGAGCCAGTGCCCTCTGTGTGGTGGTACTCTGTTGGCTCTACGTCTTCCCTGTCTACCGGCTACCCAACGAGAAGGAGATCATACAAGGAGTGCTGGCCCAGCGCACAGCTTGGAGGAGGAACCAGACCGCCGCTAGGGTCTTCAGGTACCTACTGCTGGCCACTGCTCCCTCCAGCATCTCTTCCTACTAGTGTGCAGAGAACAGGGTTATCTGTGAGGCTTCCCTGTCCTGTTCCCTCTACGCCATGCCCAACCTAGCAACTTAAGTCGGGGTCTCTGTCCCATCCCTTACCCTAAGAGGTGTATCAGGCACCTTTGCATAATCAAAGACTTGCTGTCTTCTAGTCAGCTCTGGTGGGAAGGGCAACAACTTAATCCCTGCTACTTTCAGAGAATTTATTTCTTGGACTCCGCAGATGTTTGGTGCTAAGAAGTAAGCTAGAAATAGGTTAATAGGCGTTCAGAGGGCAAATGGTAACAGATCAAATGCGCAGGAATGATAGGCAAGTCAGGAACACCTGAAAACCAGCCATGTCGTTGTGACCCCCCTGCCCTCTGCCCCGGCTTTGTGCAGTGTGCCATAGAGTCCGGAGCGCGGAATCATCACCTACTAAGTGCCGGAACCGCGTGACTTTCGTGTTGAAATTTCAACAACATTTTGATGATATATTTTCTCTTCCGATCAGTTTTTTGGTAGAACAAGTTACTAGCCCAAGGTCATTCATTACCTAAGACAAAGTGCAAACACTAGAATCTTTACCACTTCAAAGCTCCAAGGCGCCTGGCTTCTTTTTTTCTTAGTTCAGACTCTGAGAGATTCATGAGACGGAAAAGCGCTTAAAAATCAGAAAACAAATGAAACCCAAGGCCAGGTCTGAAGTAGGGACAGCGCAGAGCAAGTAGTTTCTCCTCTTGGGGGAGGTGTTTATTTAAGGAGCAGAAGACAGGGTTACAGCAGGGGTTGGGTGGCTACCCCGGAGTGCATATTACCGGAATGTTGGGGGAACCTACTGACCAGCCCAACTGACTGAATGACCTGAGAGCAGTGCCTTCTCACCTCAGCCCCCGTGCCCTGTTGCCTCGCTGGCCTCTTCTGATAGTCTGAGGGAGGAGTTCACAGACAGGCAAGAGCCAATGGAAATCTTTTCCACTGGTCTTATGAGCTAAAGTAAAATCTTTTAAAAATAAATAATTTCCCTCCTTAGGCCAGAGGTTAAATGGTTCCTCCAGAATCTAGATGAAGGCAGCTGACATTTTCTTTCAGATTAAGAAGAAGATCTATCTTTTTCTCAGCCCCAACCACTTTCTTCACTCTGTCAGTAGTTCTGAAAATAATTCCACTGCTCTTGAAAGTCAGAGATGAACTGACTTTCACTGTCACCCTGCTGACCTCTGAGCTCTAAGGCAGGTGGAATGCACACCACCCAGCAGCTCCTTACAGACTGAAGGCATTTTTCTGTTTGAGAAATGGATAGAAATGAGTTAAGAATGTCCCACTGGCTTGCCATGAAGGTGTGTGTGTGTGTGTGTGTGTGTGTGTGTGTGTGTGTGTCCTTGTTAGAAAATGCACACACACACACATGCCTTGTTAGAAAATAGATTTCTTTGAGCGGACTCAGCCAAGTGCAAAGGGCTTCATAGTGTATAAACACAGGAGAATGGTTTCTGAGATATGCTTGCTTGTTACTATCTTTAACCTGTGTGTGTGTGGGGGGGGAGTCTTCATCCTTTAACTCACCTTCTGTGTTCAGAGAATGACTTAGTGAAGTCCATACATCATCAAATGTGCCTAAGCACACAGCCTTCAAAATGAGTGCCCGTAAAAGTGTGCAAAAAGCACTAGCTTCATTGAAACACTTAAACTTCAAATTAGAGTCTAGAGTGTGCACAATGCCTGTGTTACAGCAGGGCACAGTCTCTTCAGCAAGTTACTCAGCTCTTGGAATCTTGATTTCTTATTGATAAGATGCTGACAATGAAAAGCCCTTCCCAGGGTTGTGCTGTGGTTTAAATGATACCTTGTGAATCCAGAAAATGGTCAGTCTGTGGTCATCATACACTCCAATTTCCTGCATATGTTGCCACTGTAGAGAGGACATCTGGCCTGCCTGGAGGAGTTCTGAATGTGTCACCTGTCACATTTAGAGGCATGTTTGTCCATGCTTTCCTCCTTGCTCAAACCGCTTAAATTCATCAGAGACAAGAGTTTAGAGAGCCTTGAGAAATTTTATTTTTGTTAAGCTAAAACCCTGAGCATTTATAAAAGTCTTTAAACATCTGCATTATTAGTTGATGGGTGTGAGTGTGTGTTTGTGATAGACAGGTGAGTCAGAGGTCTTTGCGGCATTATAGAGTCTGCCCTTTGGCGACCATATACCATTGTTAGGTCTTAGACATCTTCACAGATGCACAGACATGTGCACATATAGACAATGTGTATTTCTGTGAGGGGAGAGAGACAAACTTGTTGGTGAACCTGGAATAGTATCCTCTATATGTATACACACAGAGAGATGTCCATATAGTCATGTATTTGCAATCAGTGTACCTTATATAGGTCAGGCCCCCAGAGCCTAACTACATAGGCTGGGAAGAGCTGAGCTCTCACTAGGGACAAATGACAATTCAGAGAATAAACAAGTCGGAAGCACCATCAAGTCCCATCAATAAAAGGGACCTCCCTGTTTCCAACCCTGTAGCTCAGATGCTCTTCCACACGCTGGATCCCAGTTTTTCTGATTTGCTTTTCTCACCCTGGAACCTGTGGGTCAAGTTTTCTGATGGCAGTGTTGTAAAACAGCTTAGGAGATGGCAGCCTAGCAGTCCAGAGACATGGAGGCTGCGAACTAAGCAGCAGACACCCCAGTCTCTCACTTGGTGGTAGATTACCCAGCCTCATTCTGGAAGCCCATGGTCCTCCTGCTCCTTCAGATAGATTGCTTACATGGTGGGTTGTGCTAAGCTAGAGGAGTGCTTATGTCTCTGTAAGCTTATTACTCAATCCATTTGCTCTTTAGAAATGAACCCCCATCCCAGACTTCTGTATAAGGCTTTATTCTCAGTTCCTGACATGGTACCAACAATAACACTATAGCCAAACTAACCAACTAGTGCCATCTCGGTGAGGGCTTATATGCGATGTCTTCAAAAGGATTTACTTATTCTTGATTTGTGAGTATAATTGTTTTGCCTGCATGCATGTGCAACACTGTGGTCCGCAGAGGACAGAAGATGTCGTTGGATCCTCTGTCACTGCAATTGTAGGTGGTTGTGGATTGGGTACTGGGCACGGAACTAGGGTCCTCCACAAGAGCACCAAGTGCTCTTAACTGCTTTGACATCTTTCCAGGATCCTTGCCTGTTTCATCGACTTTAATTCCCTTGAGGAACTTGTAAAAATGGATAAAGATGAACGCATCTTGGTTCCTAAAGCAGGACTTTCTGGACTCCTATGGGAGGAGCAAACCTAAATGGATGTGGATGTAACCAACTAGATGTTGAGGCACTGAAGAGCAGCATGCCTGAGGGACGACACTGGGGACGTCCAAATGTGGCTGTGATTCTTCCTACTTGTGGCTCGTTGTTGAGGCAAATAACCCTCAGGCTTCCTTCCCCACCTTGTGAAATAAGATGTGTGAAAATTCCACGAGAGCTGTAGGTAACTGAGTGCACACAGAACATTGGCCACATCTCTTTCCCACTCCAGGGCCACTGGGGAAGTTCACAAAACTTGCTACTTATACTTCAAGTGGGACAAGGGAAATCAGAGAGGAGATGGGGATTGTTAAAAGCCTTGAAGGAGAGTAAAATGGGGTGGTGGGTGGAAGGCTGTTTCCATCAGTACGTGATTGCTGTGTGGAGTTCTCAAGCCACCGATGGAGACTCAGGACACAGGCTGGCTTAGAGGTCAGTGGAGGCCTAGTTCCAATCTCTGAATCCCTTTATGGCTCTTCCTTGTGAGATAGGAACCAATGGTGTTGTGACCATGAGGGAATTTAGGAGACAGAGAATGTATTAATACATCAAAATGTCCGGAGCATATGTGCACACATGCATGTAGATGCCAGAAGTCAGCCTCAGTTGTCGCTCCTGAAACACCATCTACCTTGTTTTATTTTTGAGGCAGGGTCTCTCCCTGAACCTGGAGCTCGCTAAGCAGGCTGGGTGGCCATTGAGAGACAGGAATCCTCCTCTCTGTACCTCTCCAGCTGCAGATGTTGCCACACCGTCCTGGTGAGAAGGGCACAGCCGTCAGTACATGGCATGCACACCCCACACCAAGTGGCTGTTATGGTAAGGGATTATGGAATCAGCTTGAAAAAAGTAGCCTGGGAACAAGTTGGTATAATAGGTTTTGATAGTTAAGAGAACAAGCTGAAAGCTGTGTGTCAGTCCACACTTGTCGTCTCAACACTTGGGAGTCTGTGACACAGTGAGCATCATAGTTTCAGGCCATATAGGGAGGCTCTGTCTCAAAAGAAATCACACAAACAAAAATCCAAACCGAAATAAAATGTTACAGTTATGCTATGCCTTAAAATAGGGGCTTAGCAATAATCGTTACAGAAAACAAAACTCTATCATTAAGATTTGTTGGCTGTAAAATAGGGGCTTAGCAATAATCGTTACAGAAAATAAAACTCTATCATTAAGATTTGTTGGCTGTAAAATAGGCTCACCCTCCTTCTTAGCACTCATCCCCAAAGCAACTCTATAAAGTAGGTTCTTTAAAAAAAATTCTTTGTTTTTACAGATGAAACTATGGGAATCAGAAAGATTCAGGAACCAAAGCGTAGAGTTGGCTTTCCAGTGTGGAGCTGCTTAAGCCTCTAGCTCATCCTCGGATGCTGGTGGGCGATGGAGGCATCACACAGACCTTTTGTGATCAGTCAGACCTTGACTTCCCTTCCCAGGGTCATCCTTCATCCAGTCCGGTTTGTATAATGCAGTAACATTGGCCTCATTATTGTCCTAGAAATACACCAGGCTCAGTTAGTTTTGTACATCTTTCCCTTGGCCTGGACTTTCCTTTCCTAGGATCACCTCGTCCTGCTCTGCACAGACTACTTCTCGCTGACCTCTTGGGAGTATGTGTGTGACCTGACTGTAAAGCGTGATTCTGACATTAGCCCTGATTAACCTGAGAACACCTTGCTGTGGCTGCCCTTGAGCAGCACAGTCTTTTTTGCCTACTGGCCTGTAAGAATATTCCTTGTAGGATTGTGCTTAGGTCAGTTTAGGTAATGCATTGGAAATGCCCACAACAGGATCTAGTGTGTAACTGATGCTCCAGCCATAGACACTCCTCAGCTTGACTTCTTTAGTCTTTCCTTCCTGGTCTGTTTTAAAAGCATCTTTACAGTTTCTCCTTCCTCCCCTTCCTCCTCTCTGTTCTTTTATCCTTTGTATAAATGCAGGAGCAGGTGTGTCAGGATAACCCCACCTTTCATTGTGAGGCCAAATCTCTGTTTCGTGGACATTGCATGTACTATAGGCAGGCCCACGAGCTTCTTGGAATTCTCCTGGCTCCATCTCCTACCTCACCACAGGGGGACTGGGGTGGAAGATGCATGGTACTATACCCATACCTTGTACCTGGGGACTCAAACTCAGGTCCTTACCCTGGCATGGCAAGAAACATTACCCCAGCTATTCTCTGTCTCCTTTATGCCGTGTACACAGGATTAGAGCTACTGGGAAGGCTGAGTCAGGAAGTTCAAGACTTGCCTGGGCTCTGGAGTCATTTTCTGTTACCTGAAGACCCTGTCTCAAAATGAAACTAGTGAAAAGAGGAAGCAGCATGCAGTGGAGTGTTTGTCTAGAATGTGTGATGGCCTTGAGTTCAGTTTCTCACCAAAGAAAGGGGACTAATTTAGGAAATTAGTTGAGCTAACCAAATGATTATGTATGTCAGTTTAGGGTGTGGCTTGTTTGAAGTCTGTGGGTCATCTTGGAATGGTGCTGACTCCTGCCCTCCCTACAGTAGCCCAGGCTAGCCTTGAGTTCATTGTGTAGTGAAAGCTAGCCTTGCACTCCTGATCCTCCTGTTTCCAATGCTGGGATTTCAAATAATCCATTTAATCCTTTGGTGTCTTGGCTGTTGGTGTCCACTAACCTTGAGGGGATTAGGTGCTGGCTGAATAATTCCTAATTACTAGCCGTGTCTTGGGGCACATTCTGTGCCTACAATTGTCCGTTTAGTGCTATGTGGCAATGGAATGTGACCCTCTGATTTACTCTGCCTTCCATGCTGTGTACTGAGGAAGCTGTAACTGTGGCTTGTGGCCTGCTGAGGAAGACAACAGATGTAGTATAAGTTATCAGCCATTTGTCCATCAGCCATGCCGCCTGCTTCTTATGGGCCAATATGTGTGGGGGGAATGCAAGGAACCAAAATGGGGTCCCAGACTTTATAAAATCCCATGTCTAGTAACATTGGTTGAATCAATGCAAAATTGAATCCTGAACCTAGTAGTACACACCTATAATCCTAGCACTTTGGAGGATTGCTATGAGTTTGAGGGCAGCCTAGGCTACATAGTAAGACCCCCATCTAAACTTCTCTCTAACAACAACAATAAAATTTTCAATTAAAAAAGAAATTAACAGATATAATACCCCAAGAGATACAGTCCATCAGCTTTGATATTATTATGATAATCTTGAAGCAGTTGATTTATAGGAGGAGGCTGCTCTGCCCAGAATCAAAATAACCACACAGAAACTATATTAATTAAAACACTGCTTGGCCCATTAGCTCTAGCTTCTTATTGGCTAACTCTTATATTAATTTAACCCATTTCTATTCATCTGTATAGCGCCACATGGCAGTGGCTTACTGACAAAGTCAGATTACTGTCTGACTCTGGCGGCTCCATGGCGTCTCTCTGACTCTGCCTTCTTCCTCCCAGAATTCAGTTCCATCTTCCCCACCTACCTAAGTTCTGCCCTATCAACAGGCCAAGGCAGTTTCTTTATTCATTAATGGTAATCACTGCACACAGAGGGGACTCCCACATCATTGATTGATCTCTCTGTTTGGGGAACCATTTTCTTATTGCGTCTCTGAGTGAGAAGCAACCCAAATGGCAGGGTTGAGTGCAGAAGAAGCCAGGCTGGACTCAGAGGTTCACGGCTTCCACTTGGCACCAGCTGAGGCCCCTTCTGGAGCCTTCCATCTGGCTGTACTGAGAACAGACTGACTTGAATGAAGCACTCAGATCAGTGACTTAGTTGCTATGAGAAATACATACATGATTTCACGTTCCCCACGTTCATTTGAGCATTTCATAGTGTTGTTATCTGTCTGATTTCTGGAAATAATACCATTTAATGCAGAACAATTTAAAATTTAGTAAAAAGGAGAAAAAAATCTTAATGCTGTTAGTGGTACTCAGTGTAAACAAATTGGTTTGCATGTCTCTGTCACTCAGCTGTGCATGTTTTGTAGACTTAGCTTTATATATCCCTTTATTCACACAAAGTCATTCTTACTGACATTTTGTCATGTAATTGTTATTTTCAAAATTGTAATAACACAGCTTTATGATTTTTATTTTGGAAAAATAGCGTTTATTGTGAGTATTTTGCTATTGTTGTTTTCAAGAAGTTACCATATTAGAACAGCTAGCTTTCATAAAAGGCAATTCATGCTGCTGGAAAAGTTGTATATTGACCCTTTAAAAAATTTTCTGTGTCTTTGGTGAGTGGTTTATATATATGCTTATATACACATATGTGTATATGTATATGTGTATATATGTGCCACGGACCGGCTCAGGGGAGCCCCTCAGACCTTGGGAAAATCAGGGTCTTTGTACCAGGAAGGCACAAGTTAGGCGAATGACAGACAGACACAACACACAAGGGAGTGGTTGGAATCTGCTGCAACTTTCCTGAATTCATGTTGTCATTATATAGTATTCAATCAAAGAACAAACCAGAAGGTCACGTATCATTACTTGGCACAGTATGAAGGCTTCTTTTAGTCACATTAGCGATGAGCAGGTGTGAGACATAACACGTCCTTAGAAAGGGAACTCTTGTCCTTGGGAACATAAACCTGAGACAAGTAGTTTCATTTTATCTAGGAATAGAAAGTTTCTGTCTCATAATTGCTATCATGGCCCTTCCTTTTTCTCACCCTTTCTTTATCTCCTCTAGTGACTCTCTGCATCTGCTGAAATATACTTCTTTGTATTTTCTTATGTAGTAAACACCATGGGGGTTGGAATCTAGCAAGCCTATTCATAAATAGTAGAGCTAAATAATTCTGCTTTTGTCTCTCAAATATCATATACATATGACTATCATCCTCATATCTTCCTGGTGTAGGAGGGTCCTTCTGTATTTGGGTTGCTTTTATTGGTTAATAAAGAATCTGCCTTGGCCTTCTGATAGGGCAGGACTTAGATAGACAGGATAAAGAGAAGAGAATGCTGGGAAGGGGACAGAGCCAGAGAGAGCCGCCCGCCATGAAGACACGCTAAATCTTTTCCGGTAAGCCACGACTTGTGGTGACACACAGATTATTAGAAATGGATTAAACAAATATGTGAGAGGTAGCCAATAAGAGGCTAGAGCTAATGGGCCAGGCAGTATTTCAATGAATACAGTTTCCGGGTAATTATTTCGGGTACACACCGGGAGCTGGATGGCACAAGGGGCCCTGCACTGGGAACGCAGTCCGAGCCCCTCATTTGCAACATCTTCCTGTGTATAGAATGGGGTCATCTGGTGACTCAGTTGTACTCCTGGGTCTTTCCCACCATATATCCCCTATCCTAAACTTTATTAACCCATGAGCCTTACGTGTTGGAATACTCAATCTTGCAAGGGATTTTATCTTAGTTTCTTTATTCCCAGAATGGGGGTTTCCTAACAACATCTGGATCTTAACCTATGTTTCCCCCAAATCATCAGTCTTTTTAGGAAAAGTTCCCGCTGCTGTAACTCATCCATAATATCCCCCCAGTATTTGCACAAGGGCTTGAAACACTGGAGGCATCTTGAGCACTGTATTAGTATCATTATCAGAATTATCAATCCCAGGAACATCAAGGGGTTCTCTGGTAAAATTATACGTTTTGGCCAAGTATAGCGAAGAACATTATCAGGAAACAGGAGAGAATAGCAGAGGCAGCTAACCATCTATGACAGCGGTGAGTATATAAGCTTGAGTTCAAGTTCATGACCTGAGCTGATTGCTAAGGAACCGCCGGAGGCCTAACCACGAACGGCACGAACCCCCTAGCCTGTGTCCTCAGGACCAGAGGCATCGTTGTCACACAGGCAACACCGCTGTGGGTGTGGCATATATATATATATATGTGTGTGTGTATATATATACATATATATATACACACATACATATATATGTGTATGTGGGTTTGTGTAAAAAGTCCCTTCAAAGAATCATGCTCTGTGATTGAGGACATGGCTCAGTTGGTAAGTGCATGCCTAGCAAGCAGGAAGCCAGGGTTGGAACCCCAGCACTGCATAAACTGGGCTTGTTGATTGACAGCCATCATCCCAGGACTTCTGAGATGGAGGCAGGAGACTCAGGAATTCAAGATCATCAGAGCTGGCTTGGGATACATGAATCCCTATTTCAGAGGGGAGGGGAAGGTAGGGAGGGAGAACAGTTCTGCTTTTGAAATGTTAAAGGTAACACTGTTTTTATTTGAAAACAAGAGGCATCTAGCCAGCTTTGCTGGCCATGCCCTTTCAGCCCCGCTGTGTTCCTATGTGTAGTTGAAACCCCTTGACCTGGAGCATCTGCTAAGGATGCTTGGTAAAAGCATCTCTAGTTGGCATCTTTTGGGTTTGTTTGCTTGTTTGTGAGACAGGATCTCCCCCTGTAGCCTTCAAATTCGGCACAGTCCTCTTGCCCCAGCCTTCCACCTGCTGGAGTTACAGGTGTGAGCCCCTTAGCTGGCTGAGAATTAACATCTTGGCAGTGCTGCTCCTACTGTTGGTTCCCAGCCTGCCTCAGACAGTTGCTCAAATAATGTAATCTACTCTGGCCAAGGGCACTTTGGGTTTTTCCATCTTTGAAAAGAGCAGAGGGTGGTTGCATAAGTCACAGACTCAAAATGAACATCAGAGTCATGAAATTCCCCACGGATGGATTTTCGAGAGGCCAAAGCAGCTAAGACAGCTTCCACACACTGGATCTGTGCCTGGCACTGGCCCCTCCCCATGGAGGGCCTTTATTTGGGGCAGTGGTACATGCGTTGTCTCTCCCTATAACTGTCTCCTTTCCTGTACAGAGGGTGATTAACACTGGCTCCATGAACGGGAAAATAGCAGTCTTATCAAATCACGGCCATCATGTTTTTTCTAGGTCTTCAGTGATTAAATTAGACTGTAATATAAAAAGAAAGGCCACCTTACTTCAGGCAGAAGTTGAGATGTCATGGCAAGAGCAAAGCAGCTCAGATAAAGTAGAAACATTGTAACTGCAACTGTAGTTTTGGGAATCCTTTCCTTAAAATTAGAAGCATAGAGAGTGACTCTGCAAGAGGGGGATGTTGGGTTATGAAGGGATAAAACACCCATAATGACCTTCAGTTGGGTCAGCATTTGGTGGCGGTACACTGTGGAGCGAGAGGCCATTAGCATCCTCTGTCATTGTGCTGTATCCTCTTTGGTCCTAGGTAAAATGACTAGCCACGCCGTCCCCTCTGGTATTTGGGAGCCAGTATTCAGAGCTGTTTCTGTTTATCTGTCTCACACCCCATACCTCAGTCTCATCAAGTGTGGGCATGCCATGTGTTTGATGTCTACTAAGTATTTGTTGGGTGGAGAGAAATAGGATTGTCTTGGAAGCTGATAGACAGCTGCCTGGTACCTGTGAGGGAAGGTTCTACTGATGATCCAACAGATGCCAGCTCAGGTGGCACAGCTTCATCCATTGCTTGGTGAGCAAGTATCTACTCAGGGCCCACCTGTTCCAGACCCTGTTTGCTTGTTGCAAAGCCCCAAGGACACAGGCTCTACCCACATGGAGCTGATGAGCACACAGCAGGTCAGCAGAGGCCAGTAGCATCCTCCAGTCCCACAGCTGTGTTGTTTGTCTTTGAGGCTAGCCGGGGACTCGTCCCCTGCTTCTGTCTTCTGAGTGATGGCATTACAAGTATGGGCCACCACATCTGACTTTCTTCCTTTTTTGGGAGATAGGGTATTATGTGGCCCAGGATGGTCTCAAATGAACTCACTATATCGCCAGGGATGACTTTGAACTCTCGATCCTCCTGCCTCTACCTCCTGAGTGCTTGAATTGCAGGCTTGCATGCCCACGTTTAGTGTACGTGGCCTTTGGGGTATAACCCAGGGTCTTGTGCATGCTAGGTAAGCACTCCACTAATGAGGCTACATCTTGGGTCTTTAACTCTTTTTATTTATTTATTTTTTAAATGGAAGAAAAAAATAAGCACACATTCAATGTGACTTTCAGAATTTCACTGGGTATGTCTGCATTTTGTACAATGCAGAGAGGGACCAGACCCTTTATTGCAGTTGATTCTAGGCCCTGTACCAAGACTGCATGTGGGAGACCTTAGAATATCTACTGGCTCTTTCTGTCCTGAGCATCGTGTGAAAAGTTAGAAGGAAAAGCACTTGAAAACAGGGGCAGACGCCAGTCCATGGGGGAAGCCAAGCCCAGTCGCTCATAGAATACAGCCATCTTGGGCAGGAGCGCTCATAGCCTAAGCCATTGCTTCACTGGCTCAGCCACCTAGGGTAAGGTAGGGAGGGCTGGGCAGCAAGACCCTCAGAGCTGGGATGGAGAAGCTCAATTTGGAGTAACAACAAAAATATCACTTTCCTACTCTTTTTGAGATAGGATTTCATATAGCCCAGGCTAGCCTGGGACTCCCATCTCATTATTTCTAGCCCTACCAACTACCCAAGGCTGGTCTTGAACTCCCAATTCCCCTGCTTCCACCTCCCAAATTTTGGGATTATAGGTGTTTACCACCATGTCTGGCATATATATATATATATATATATATATATATATATATATATATATATATATATATATATATATTTAGTAATAGCTCCACTGTGTTGTGTGACAAAGCTTTTGCTGGGGAGACACAACACATGGCTACCCACTCCAGACAGTGAGTCTACAACAGACCAAAGTATGGGTACCTTCAAAGTCCAACTTGGTGAATAATGAGATTTACTGGGGTTACTTACAGTAACGGAAATGACTCAAAGTTCATCGCAGCCTGGGTGACAACTCACAAAACCCAGGAAACCTGGAGCACACCGCATAGCCTGTAGGTAGCGCGACAGGCTGGGGAGTGCCACTTCCATGATCTCTTTTGGGGAGCTCAGATGGGTTTGGCTTCTTCCAAAAAGCTGGTCTGGTCTCAGAGTCTTCTTTGCAGTTTGGCTTCTCTCTGTTGAGAAGGTCTCCCAGCTTTTATTGCTTAATCTTGCGGTGAATGAATCTGGTCAGTTTTAGGAACTTCCTGAAGCTATTTTGAGTTGTTTGCCTTCCCCTTTCAGGAGCTTCCCTGCAGGATGGGATGTTTCAGTCATGCAGAAAACGTACACTACACTGTGCCATCTCCAGTGCTGCTCGCTCCTCACGCCACCTCTCACCCTACTTGCCTGTTTTGATGGGTCTCTGACTGCCTTGGTCTCTGTTGAATTGAATCACAGGCCGGAGTCCCTCCTTTGCCTGGTCCCAGCCTTCCTTCTTAGGTAGACTCTTGAGCATACTACCCATAAGTGACAGCCCCTCCCTTTCCAGGCTGGAAGTGCCATCTTGGCTTGTCACCGCCCCACCCCAGTAGCATCTCTTTCTTTCCTCCCTTGGCTTTCTTCACAGCCCAGGAATAGAGCTTCCATTTGAGGAAGGGATGCCTGTTGCTCCTCACTGGACACTCCCTTGATGTTTACTGTGATTGGTTTGAGGCCTCCCATACGTCTCCTCCCTGTTTATCAAGGAAGAAAACCCATGCTTCCCCCTTGCCTCTGGAGAAGTAGCCGTGACGTAAGAACACGACACTCCACCACTGCCACTTCCTTCTCAATCTTTCCCCGTGTGAGTACACTGGGTGCCGAGAGGCCGGCTTCTCTGCCTTGGCCTGTTTGGTGAGATAGTTGAGAGGAGCTAGCCTTCAAACCTGATGGTGTTCTGAACTTGAAAAGCCAGGATGGTTCTGTAGGGGGTTGGCTGCAGTTCACAGAGAAGAGGAAACAACCTCCTATTTTGATGATACAGTTATGTACTGAGTTTGTATCCTCACACCCAGTCATTCTGATACAGGGCTTCATATGTGGGAGGCAAACACTCTACCACAAAGGCAGACCCTAATCAAACAATGTGGTGCTCAATCTCTCCCTGCATTCCCCCCCTCCCCTCCCTTTCCTTCTCTCTTTGTCTCCTCTCCTCTTTTCTCCCCTCTCTGTGACTGTGTTATGTTGTCTTGCTTAGCGGTGTCTCCTACTGCCAGCTCCTTCTCGGTTCCTCTCCTGGCCCAGGGAGCTTAGGAGTAGACCTTGTCTCCAGACCAACTGACAGTAATCCTTGCATCTCCAGCATAAAACCCACTGAAAACCTTGTAACAAACTGAAAGACCCAGTAACGAAGCTGAAAGATTGCTCTGTGTGTGTCAGGTTCCAAGATTTATCACTTGTACACAGTCCAAAAGCTTTTAAAATAGAGATGCAATATGGGAAATTAAGTTTGGATTTAATTAACATTTACCGAGCCCCAATTACGTGCAAGCACCATACTACACGCTGTCTGTGCAATGTGTTGGTTGATCTAACCCTAGATCTTAAGCTTTGTTTTGCAGACAATGATATTTCTAGTAGGATGGTTGTTTATTTTATGGTTACTGTGTGTTGCCACTCTGTGTTAAGCATTATATTACAAGAATCGAGTGAGGAACATATTGGTGCCCCTCTTTTACAGAGAAGCAGGCTGTGACTGTTTGTCCCAGATGGTCCCTGGTGGTAGTGACCAGCATTCAAAGAGTGCCCAGAGTTGCCCTCTGAAAGGTTCAAGGTGGATACTGACATCACCTTGGTGGCCCTGTAGGATGACACCATCCTGGTGGTCTTGTAGGATGACATCACCCTTGGTGGTCCTGTAGGATGACATCATCGTGGTGGCCCTGTAGGCTTGTCCTTCTATTGGTGGAGCGGCTGAAGCCCATGAACCTTAAGAAACGTAGCTAAGGTCATATGGTTGGCAATGGCCTTTTTCTGTGAGGGCCCAGGAACTTCCTTTCCTCAGGAGACAAGTGTTTAGTCTTCACACTGAGATTTCAGTCAAACTCTGGTATCTTTCCACAGCAGTCTTGTTATTTTTATTTTTTCCTTTTGAGATAGGGTCTCACTTTTGTAGCATAGAGCCGACCTATTGCTCACTGTGTAGCCCAGGTTGGCTAAGAACTCTGTGGCTATCCTTTCAAGCCCAGCCCCCCCAAGCACTGGAATTCCAGTTGTGAGCCACACACCAGAGGCTGCACATTTCCCCCGGAGGGTAAATCTCAGAGGTCAGTTAATACTACCATTCTCTTTTCACTTCCTCTAATGGTGCAGTTTTGATGCTACCCCCATCAAGGGTTCTTTAAAACCAAAGCCACAGGCCTTCACTGGGGCAGGAAGGGGCTGTCTGCCTCCTACTGCATCTGTCGAGTGTCTCTGGTTGATGAAACTGAATGAAGAATTCTTTTGCTACCTTAACTCCCCTCTGTCGTGGCCTCCTCCCATCCTGCTTTTGCCACCTATGAGGCACGTGCCATGGGGATGTATTATTAACCGTGCTGTGGTCACAGGACTGGAGCCTCACTCCCATGAGAAGCAGGAGTGGGGCAGCTGGGCACAGAGAGGCTTGGTGCTGTGTGAAAATGTAGCTTCTCTCATTTTGATTGGCTGCGGAAATCCCCAGGGACTTTTCTTTGGGGGCTTTAGAGCCTGTCGCTAAAATGTCCGTGTGGTAATGTTTTGTGTTACTCCAAAAGATTGCTTAAAGATGTGGTGCACATGTGTAGAATAAAGTCATGTATTCGTGCAGTAAAGCTAAAGCTCACGGAAGGGTGCTATGCAGTGTAGAAGCTGTCTGGAACTTATCCTTACAGATCAGCAACATTAGATTTCCATACGTGTCCTTCTGGGTTGTTCCTCTCTAGCACATAGTATTATCCAAGCTTGAATGCTTGAGGTGAAATCTACAATTTTGCCAGGACTACTGGCATAACTGAGGGCTATTTTAAGCAAAGGGGGCTGCATAAACTCTTCCTGCGGGTGAGTTTATATGCCTGTATCATCCACATCTTATCTATCTGTCAATCAACTCTCTCACCATCTGTATCTATCCTCTAATCTATTCATTATCGATCTAGCATCTATTTATATGTTATCTATCATTTACCTACTTATCATCTACCAATCAATTTTCTAAGTGTATCTAGCATCTATTAGCTATCACTATTTATTATCTACTTCATCTAGCATCCTTTTATCTATTTCCTATAATTTATCTAGGTATCTATCATCTACCTATCATTTGTCATCTACCTATAATCAATTAATCATCTGTATATTTGTCAATCACTTAATGTTTATAACTTATCAACTATCATTTATTAGATATCATATATTTATCATCTGTCTATCCATCTATCTATCTATCATCTATCTATCTATCTATCTTCTATCATGTGTCTATTATTTATCCTGTATACCGATGCACACCCTCCAGGATGTCTGCCAGTTTCCCAGAGTCCCCCTCCCTCGCACCCTTGCCCTGTGCTGTCCTCTCTCATTTTGAGTGTGGGCTGCATTTAGTGACTCACTTCTAAAATAGAACAGAATACGGCAGAAATGATGGTGCATTGCCATGAGACTGGGCTGAGAGCAGCCGTGGCGTCATTTGGATGGCCTCTTTCTCTCCGCTGGATCATTGCCCTGCTGTGGGGACATCCCGGCAGTCTGCGGAGAAGCCTGTGCAGTAGGAGACTGAGTTCTAATCAATGGCCGGGAAGGGGCTGAGGCTAGCAGCAGCCCTGGACGGGAGCCGAGAAGGACCGCGGCTCCCACTGACAGCTTGACTGTAACTTCACGAGAGATATGAGCTGGAAGTGTTCAGCTGAGACACCCTGGTCCGCAGAGCAGAGAACGTGAATCACTGCTAACACTGGGGGTAATTGTCACACACCGCAGACAACAGTTGCTAAATAGTTACAATTGTTTTATTGGACTGTTACATTTATTAATTACTAAATTGGATTATGAAATTACTCAACATGAAAGCATGTAGCCAGGCATGTCCTGTCCTTTCCCTTGGCAGCGCGCTCAGCATGCATGTTACAGAGCATTCCCATGGCAGGGGTTTTCCTAGGGCTTTGTCTTTGACTGTCCTTGCGTTTATGTTAGTTTTTCTCTGTAAAGACCTTAGAAATCATCAGAAAACTGATGTCATTGATTTCTAAATTTTATGACTATTTAAAAATGCTTACCTTCATTGTTTTTAAACTGTGTATCTGTGTGTGGGTGTATGCACACACAGGTGTCCACAGAGGCCAGATGCAGCAGACTGTCTGCACTTGGAGGTAGAGGCAGTTGTGACCTGCCTGACATGGGTTCTGAGACCTAAGCTCAGGTCTTCTGCAAGAGCATTTCGAGCTTGAAAGAGCTGATTCACCTCTCCAGCCCCCACTTACACGTTTTGAACCTTTATGTCTCGATGCTCTGTGAGAGCCCACGGATGTGGGTTCGTTCCACCTTGACCAAAGGTCAGAGAGTTCAGACCTGTTCTTGCTTCTTCAAGGTTATTGACAGGAGGGTTGGCTACTAACAGGATGTTTTGACCTAGGGTGTGTTTAGTTGATGCTTTGGGTATTGAGAAGGTGATTACTCTGTTTGTTCCTTGCATCTTGGTAAAGATGTCTTTTGTCTTCCCCTCCTCTTTGATTGGGGTCTAGAAAAATAAACATGGGGCAAATTTCAGTATTCACTGGGTTGCCCTCCCGACTCTATCCTGTGTCTCTGTCTTTTCTTCTTTTGCATCTCTGTTTTTTCTACCTGCCATTTCTTAATCCTCCCACTGCCCTCCAAGCATGAACTAATAAGCCAATAAACTTCTTATTGAATTGCATTAATTTATGCATTCTTACTACAAAATTGAAACTTCCTGCCTGAGAATAAGATATATTTAATTAATATTCAATGCTTATTCTATTTCCCTAAATGGAGTATCCAGGCTTGTTTCTCATGGATTCCCATATTTTTATTGAAATAATTTTTAAGATATCTCATGCACTATAGTGTCTAAGACGTTATATACAAGAAAGGTATTAATTGTTATGTACATATAAGTTTCTCACTAAAGTTTTCCAAGTACATTTTTCCTGGCTAGTCCTTTTTATATTTGCTAGATATATGTTGATATATGTCTCTAGCTTATACGTGGTGATATTTTTTCTCCTTCCTTGCACTGATTTCTGCTACTTTCTTTTTCTTTAATGAGTATGAATTCAGGGTTTTCTTCTGTGGTTCTCCAGCTGAATGTCTCTATTCTCTCTCTCTCCTCGCTTAGCTCTTACCATCCATCGACTTCCAACTCTGTGACCTTAGATCACAGCTCTCCTAAGGGAGGAAATAAAGGTTGCAGAGGGGCTGAGGAAGGATTCATGTTCAGGATTCTCTGCTCCCAACTCATTCTATAAACATTGCCCCCATACAACCTAAATAGAAAGGATTTGGGGGCCAGCAAGATGGCTCACGAGGGAAAAGTGCTTGTCATGCAAGCTTGACAACCTCACTTCAAATCCCTGAAACCCACGATGGAAAGAGAGTTGACTTCCACCTGTTGTCCTCTGTCCTCCACATGTTCGGTATCATTGGTGCATGTGTACCTCCCCCCCATCCCCCAAAAGCCCCCCTACGATTTAAAAAGAAAAGTTGGAGATGCCTTTGGCTGCTAACTTGCTTCTAAGCTCTTTCTTCTCCATCCTCCCTGCATACTGTTACTGGATACAGGAAGTCTAAATCACTAAGACTGATCCCAGAATGCATGCTGTTTCACCCGCCCTGGAAGTCTGCCACTGATTTCATAACTATCCAGATTGCCTTTGTGGCGACCAGAATCATGACATGGTCAAGTTGGCTCTAAGAACTACCGAACTACCAATCACTGTGCCAATGTGAGGAGAGAGTTGTGTGTGTGTATATGTGTGTGTGTGCATGTGTGCATATATGTGAGTGTGTGTGTGTGCATGCGCTCACATGCCTGTGTGTAAGGGTCAGCACCTGAGTTTCTCTCCCCTAACTGCCCTGATCTTTCTGGGCTGCCCTGAAGTCCCCTCTGCCCTCCCCTCTCCTGTTGCTCTTTCCTCCTGTGCTGAGCAACCATAAGGCGGCCAGTTTGACAGGAAATGGCTCCCTGGGAGATACTGAAATTCAAAGGATCCGGCTTCTGGAAAGGCCATTATTTTAGGAGAGAAGCCCTGGAGAGGGAAGGAAAACAGCTTGGGTCTTTGTGGAGAGATGGAGAGCAAGAGGCAAATAGATACTCTGCTCAGTGGACAGGGAAACTCGGCTTCAGAACTTGGTATCTAGGGTAGGGAGATGGCTCTTGGTTAGTGTGCTTGCTATGCTAACATAAAGAAGCTCCACCACCAGAAACCACATAAATGCCAAGGAGATGTGGCGGCCCGTCAGTAATTTCAGTGTTTGGAAGGTACAGACAGAGATCTGAATTGTCAAAGAACTAATAATGGCATAGGAGACATGATTCTTGATTGAGAGCTAGTGTTGAATGGTTGGTTTAGACAGAAATTAATTATATGAGAAAATAAAAGGAGATCTTGAGCAGTTAGGATGGGACTCAGCAGGTTTGGTAGCTATTGCCTGCTCTGGGGAGCAGATATTCATGGTACCAGGACCACAGATCTCCGTGGTGTGTGCATGTGTGTGTGGTGTATATGTGTGTGTGCCCATCTCTTTCTGTATATGTGTCTGTCTGCATGTGTGGTATGTGTCTGTATATGTGTGCATGTGTGTCCAGGGTCTGCGGGTGTGTGTATGTCTCTGTGTGTGTCATGTGTATATGTATGTGTGAGGTATGTGTGTTCATGTGGGGGTGTGTGTCTGTGTATGTGTGTGTGTGCATGTTTCCATGTCTGTGTGTATGTGTGTGAGTGTGCATGTATGAATATGTACCTGTGTCCATGTGTATGTGTGTGCATGTATAGCATATGTGTGCATATGGTAGGTTGGCAGGGCAGGTATGGAGACAGAGATAGGAGTTAAAAGTTGATTCTTAGAAAAAACTCCAAAGACCAGTAAATCTGTGCATAGCATGAATTCTAATTGGTCTCAATAATAAAAACCCAGAGTCAGGGTAAATGCTGAAAGATCAGACAAGTAAAGGAGCGAGTCACTAGAGAAACCTCTTCCTGCTACCAAATCCTCAGACCAAAGTGGGCAAGATTCTGTCTCCACGAATTCTCAGACTAAATGCCCTGAGGTCCTGTCTCCTCCTGCTTTATATCCCTCTCTCCGCCCAGCCATACCCCTTCCTATCTCTGCCTCCCTAGTGCTGGGATTAAAGGCGTGTGCCTCCACTGCCTGCCCTCTGGTTGACTAATGGCTCAGCTCTGCACTCTGATCTTCAGGCAAGCTTTATTTGTTAGATCACAAACAAATATCACCAGATCTGTAAAAAAGTACTGAAAATACTGAAGTTCACTGCCTCAGGGAGATGCAGATCAAAGCCACAATGAGAAATCTCACTACAATTAAAGGTTTTTTTTTTTTATTTTTTTACAAAAAGGTAGAATTAGCAGATGCCGGTGAGGACATGTGGAAAAGGGAACAGTGAAGATATAAAGTGGTACAGTCAGTATGGAGACCTCAAAAAGCTGAAAACCTTGTATGCATTGTGGGTGTCCCACTGTAGGTCTGCATGTCTGTATCTGGCTGTGTGTCCATTGGGTGTGGCATTTGCTTATCCAAGAAATATCCACAGTCAATCCCCCCTCTCCTGCCCATTAGCCCGTTAGCTGAGATGCCCATCAGCAGATGAGGAGATGACAAGATTATGATATATCCATAGAGTGGAATATTATTTAGCTGTAAACAGAATGATGTCATATCATTTGTAGCACGGTGGATGGAATCAGAGGATATTGTGTTAGTGAAACGAGGCAGGCACAGGAAACACACACAGCTCGATCTCACATATGAAAGAGTGCAGCTGAATGTGTCATCGTACCCCAGAATCTTCCAGCTGACTGTGTCACAAGTACCCCAGAGTCTCAGAAAGTAGGAGAGAGGTGCGGTTGGATAATGGTTTGTAAATGTAAACCACAGGAGTACAATCAGTTCCGGTGTTCTATCACATAAAGGGGCGACGGGTTTATAATAACCTATCAGATATTTCCTGAGTAACAAGAAGAAGTCAAGGTTCCACGCAAAAGAAATGGTAAGGAGGTGAAACTTAATTATGCTGATTGGGCCAACACATGTAGAGGCTGGAGACATGGCTCAGAGGTGAACAGCACATATTGCTCTTGCAGAGGCTGGAGGTCTGTTCTCAGCACCTGCCAGGCAGCTGACAACTGCTTGGAACTCTAGTGTTAGGCTCCTGACGCCCTCTTCTGGCTTCCACAGGCAATGCACTCACATGTGCATACCAACACGTAATTTAAACCATAATCTTTTACTAATTTAAATTTAAATAAATCTTCACAAATAAAGAGCGATTACACTTCACCTTGTAAACATGTATAATTGTATGTTAATGAAGAGGCTGTTCTAATTAAGGAGATGGAAATATTCAAGACACACTGATACATAAGTTGACAAGACAGGCACTTCCAGGTGGTCTTGGCTGTAGATGGTAAAACTGAATCATCACGCTGAGCTCTATAGTGTATACAATTGACAGAGTAATTTGTTAAGATAAAGTAATAATCTTTCTATGAGCCAAATCTAGAATGCAGATAGGATAGCATAGAACGGGCAGAGCAAAGAGACTCAGCGAAAATTCCTCGGATAAGGAAATGACTTGTAAAGTTAACAGAGGAGGGGGATCCAGGCCGTAGCTCAATTGGCAGAGTGCTCGCTGAGCATTGCCCCGTCCTGGCTTTGATCCCCAGCACCGCACAAGCTGCACAAGGCGATACTTTTTGGAAACCCCACACTGAGGAGGTGTAGGCAGGAGGATCACAAGTTCAAGGTTGTCCTCAGCAGCACGGGAATTGATGCCAGCCTAGAGTATGCCTGGTAACGGGGTTGGGGAGGAGACAAACGTATGTTAAATAAGATGTGGGAGCCTCCAATGGAGCGGCCAGGTAAATTTGACACTCGCCAGATACGCATGGTCTGTTTGAGTCTGGAACTGTCTTTTCCTCTGCCCACTAAGCCTGCCATCATTTCCCCTTTTCCTTTAAAGTCTTCTTCCAGTCATTAGGTGGGGTTCTTCATGTCTCGGGACAGCCATTTTATTAGCAATGCATGATGGTTTTCACATGCTCTGCTTGGTAGGCTCTCCAGCGAGCAAAGTTGGTTATTGCCATGAGCTCATGAACTGAGGAGGTTAAACCGGCTTCCTTCCCTTGTTGTGGTCAGCACGAATTGGGCATGTGAAGCAGCTAAATCTGAGTGCTCCTGATGACTGACAATCTATAGTGAGTTTGAAGTCAGGAAGCGTGCATGGCTACCCTCCCACGCGGGGTCTTGGATGGCTTCTCTGGGCCTCACCCATCGTGCTCCAGCTGCTTTGGATCTGGTGGGATTGAACTAGTGAGGCTGGGCGGGGGCAGCCTCGGGATAGCCTATTCATTTCTTGTCTATCTCCTCAGAGAAATCAGCTCAGTTCTCAGTGTGCGCACACGTGTGAATGCATGCAGTTGCACCTGGCTGTGTGTTTGTACACATGCAGAAGCCAGAGATCGGCCTTGGGTGTTGTTCATCAGAGGTCATCTACCTTGTGCTTTTGAGACATGACTGCTCGCTGAACCAGAAGTTGGCTGAGCAGGCCCGCTTGCTGGGCACTGAGCTCTAGGGATCCGCATGTCATCACCTCCCATCCCTGAGATAGCAAGCTCTCCTCCACACTAGGATTTTACCTAGGTGCTGGCAGGGAATAGACTTGGGGCAGGCAGTTTATAGTCAGCTCACATCCCTAAGATTCTAAAGTGCTTACTCCATATGCACTGATGTGGGATTTCCTCTTTGTGCTGTGATTACCATGAATGAATATTGAACTGCTTTGAGCCTATAGCAGAGCAGGGCAGGGCAGGGCAGAGCTAGGCAGGGAGGACTGGACTGAATGCTGGGAGAAAGAAGGGCGGAGTCAGGGAGATGCCATGGAGCCCTGCCAGAGACAGACACCGTTTGGAATCTTGCCAGTAAGCCACAGCCATGTAGCGATACACAGATTACAAGCAACGGGTTAAATTTATATGTGAGAGTTAGCCAATAAGAAGCTAGAGCTTATGGGCCAAGCAGTGTTTTAAATAGGATAGTTTTTGTGTGATTATTTCAGGGCTGAGCAGCCAGGAACCAATGAGCAGCCTCCTCTAACAATGCACGTCTTATCCCACAGCACACTCAGACTCTGGTGTATGCATAGACACATATACTGGGGAGCACGTAGCAATGTTAGGGGGTTTTCTTGGTTCTTACACTTTGGCTGAGGAGAAATTAGTGACACAGATGCACACACAGGGAGATAGGTGTGGCAAACAAGTTCTACTGAAAGTGAAAGCAGATGCACTTTACAGAATCATGGAGAGAGAGAGAGAGAGAGAGAGAGAGAGAGAGAGAGAGAGAGAGAGAGAGAGATTAGAGTTTCACCATTTTATCCATGGTGTCCTTTCTAGTCACTGTCATCCTTAGTCTGCTGGTAAGCTTAAATCATGTCTCCCCTCCCCCAAGTTCTGTCAGAATTGGTTTGAACTAAAAGTTGTTTACTCCCTTTTGGGATTTGTTCAAGGTCCTGTGTTTGGGTTCACAACTGTCTGCCAGTTAGAATAGCCTGTTGTTTTAAGGTTAAGACATCTAGCTATTTTAAGACTGATGTCCTATTGTGAAAGGTGGGGCCAGAATCTGGTGCAAGCTGATCAGACCGCGCATACAGCCGGAAGTACGGAAGCTGGACAGAAGGAGCTATCTTGGAGATCTGTGCTGTCTGAGCAGCTGAGTTTGATGATGAGATATTAGACAGAGACACTTAAAGAGGATGAGTGTGTTCTGGTTCATGGTGTGAGAGTGGAGGGCGTCTTGGCGGGGGGGAGGTGAAGCAACAGGGGCACTTCCAGGCTGTGGCTGTAAGGAGTGTGAAGCTGGAGGCAGAAAGAGAACACAGAAACAAAAGCTTGAACTACAAAGCTTGAAGGCCTGGCCTTAGTGACCCACGTCTTTCCAGAGGTTCTAGAACCTTCCAAAATGGCACCCCCACCTGCGGAGGAAGTATTCAAACACCTACCTGAGCGGAATGGCAGGGCATTTCACTTTCAAACCATGACAAGATAAAGTACCGATCGTGAAAACTGGTGCCTTGCCCTCATGCTTCAATTCATCAGTAGGTGGCTCAACTAAGAGACCTTCCCAGGATCCCTTTGTGTTGTTGAACACGGCAGGTCTTGAACTTCTTGTCCAGGTTTACTGACTGAGGTGGCATTTGTGGACAGAGAGTTATCCAGGCCTTCAGGCACAGGCTAGAATCCTCTTCCCATTTTCTGTGTCTTTAGATATTATTCCATTTTCTACCCTCAATGGTTTCTGTGAGGAAATATATCTCCCAATATCTATTCTGTGTGAGTCCAGCCTTCTTTGTTGGCAAAACCCAAGTGTATTTACTTGGAAACTTCTGTGCCCTGATCTTTCTTGTTCTTGTTTCACCTATTATCTTGTGTTGGAAAATAAAAAGACCCAATTGATGATAAATACTATTGGTTACCTTTGAGAAACTTAGCAGATTCTGTGCAAAGGGCTCTGCCTGTGTGGATTAAGAGTGTTAAGTAGGTGTTACTTTGTTTCTGCTTTCATGATGAGAAGACAGAGGTCTAGAGAAGCTGCAGCCCACACTCCGGGTCTCCTGTGTAGTGAGAGGTTAAGCCAGAATTAAAATTCAGGGGAGCCTGCGGACTGTGACCTATGACGATGCCAGTAGATTCATGAATAATTCTGTTTTGAATTTATCTCAGATTAAAGTCTTTTTTCCAAAAATTATAGTATAAAGGAACATTAATTTGTAAATTCTCATTCCTACATATCAAAGGGTTAGATAGGTCTCAAATAATAAAGTGTTTACTGAGTTAATAAAATGCTCTGATGAAGACTCTCAGAAGATGTTAGCCTTGGAAGAAAGGACTGGAGTTAGAGTCCTTGCCTGGCATGGTCATGGCCTTGGGTTCAAAAATTGCACTGTAAAACAAGCAATAACGACACACCCAAGAATGTTGCCTACATAGCTGTATAAAGTTTTAAGTTTGTTTACAATGCTACCCCAGGGCTTTGTAGAAATTTAAGTTTCAAATTATTTTTACATATCGTTTCCACTTCTGCAGTGACCATTCTTGGTTGACACTATACATGCAAATATTCTTTTGGTTAATGCAGCAGTGGCTAATTTGTATTTGCCAACAAAAACAATGGCAATTGAAAAAAATGATAGTTCATTCCCCACAACACTGTTGCTGCCCTGATAAAACATCCCTTCTGACAGCTGTGGAGATGGGATCTGTGTGTGTCTCCCACACAGAGGGGGCGCTGCTCCTCTGCCAAGTGTGCTCTGGCAGCTAGGCTTCCTTGCAGACTGAACAAGAGTCTCGGATGAATGAAGATGCGATAATTCTAGTATTTGGTAACTAAATATTCATGATTCTTAAAAAAAAATAGATGATCCTTAGAAGGGGGTGTTGTTACAAATCTAAATGATAGCCTGTGTCATTCACTTTGTAGTGTCTTTCCATTTTATCACCCGGGATCTTATTGATAGGATCCCATTGTCCCAGTATTCTGCCCAAAAGTGACCCAGGGAAATAAAGTCAGGATGGAACATGTTGTGGTATGTGTTTATTTAGAGGAGACAGGGGATGTTTTAGAATAACTCTTCACCTTTGAAATAAGACTGGAATTCATAGAGGTTCATATGTTTATTTTGAGAGCTCTCTCTCTCTCTCTCTCTCTCTCTCTCTCTCTCTTTCTCTCTGTATGAGCACATGCCTTCAGGAGTACACAGGCATGCCTGTGCATGTGTGTGTGCATGAGTATTCAAGTATGTGTATGCATATCTGCATGTAACTGTATCTGTGTGTATGCATGTGTATGCATGAGTATGTGTTTTGGGGGATGCTGTTGTTCATTTCCTGGCCACCCAGACTCCTGAAATTACACAGAAATCTGTATTAATTGCAATACTGTTTGGCCAATAACTTAAGCATATTTCTGGCTCTTATATCTTAAATTAATCCATTTCTATCAATCTGTGTATTGCCACATGGCTGTGGCTTACCAGCAAGGTTCTAGTGTGCTCCAATGGAGGTGTCTGTCTCCTGTGGGCAGCTACATGGCTTCTTCTGACTCCATTTTCTTTGTCTCAGTATTCAATTTAGTTTTCTCGCCTAGCCTTATTTTATTAAGCCATTGGCCAAAAGCAGCTTCTTTTTTTTTTTTTTTTTTTTTTTTTTTTTTTTTTTTTTTTTTTTTTTTTTTTTTTTTTT
>PVIU01002231.1:103341-129764 GCA_004026605.1 Ondatra zibethicus | reverse complement strand
TCCCGAGTACTGGGATTAAAGGCGTGTGCCACCACCGCCCAGCTAAGCAGCTTCATTATTAACCAGTGGCAATAAAACATATTCACAGCATGCAGAAAGGAATCCCACATCACCTCCCCTTTTCTGTCTAAAATAAAAAGGAAGGTTTTAACTTTAACATAGTAAAATTATATATAACAAAACAGGTATCAAGCAAGAACTATAGTTACCATATTTATATTTACTTTATTTTTATCATAATAAGGAAAACTATAACTATCTATTCTTCAACTCCATCAAAGACCCCAGAAAGATATGATATTACTTAAGTTAACAGGAAGTACATTGTAAGCAACTTCTAAAACTCTAGAATTGAAAGAGACATCTCACTGCTGAACAGTCATGCAAAGTTCTTCTGTACTGTTGGGGCATCCATCTTCAGCCTACAGGCCCATAGTATCTGGCAGACTTTTCTATGAAGCAGTAAATTTCAAAGACAGTTCTGCCAAAATTGGTAGTTTGTCAGTCATTTTCTTCTGTGTTCTGAAGAATGTCTGGCGGACTCTTTCATGAAGCAGGAACCCTGAAGGACAGTCTCACCTTTGGGCAAGTCCAGCAGTCATTTCTCTGTGGGTCCTGCATGTCCATTTTATACAGCATAGCAACAAGCAGTCAGTTTCTTGCCCAACTTGCTAACAAACTCCATAATCTTCTTGAAGTAGATTGGTGCTACCAGGAGCAGATGTGTCTCATGAAAAGTCCTAAGATCTTAAAACATTTTAAATGCCATACTCTGTTAGTCTTTGAAAAGTTTGAAGAATACCTATCCATCTGAAATATATCTCTGTATATCTAGAAAACTTAACTATCATGACTACAAGCTTGACTATTATAGATGACTATCTATTAACCTGTATTTCTTAATTATACATTAATTTTTAAATGAGCTACACAAACACAATACCTTAATCAAGAGCAGAATAAATATATATATAAAATTGATCTTTTGTATCAATAAGCCAAGATCCATACCAATGTAAATCTCTATATCATATCCCCTTTAAATGTAAACAAACATTTATAAACAATATTTGGGAATTTGGGTGTAGTTCTTTCCAAGCTGCTTCCTGCTTTTTGTTGGGGAAAGTAATTTTGGGGGTGTTCATGGTGACCTTTAGTGGGGTCTTAGTCCATCAAACCATCATTAGTCTGGAAGATATCCACAGGTTCTCATCCTCTGTGGAAACAAAAGAATAACATCTTTTCCAAAGCAACAAATCCTTAGACCCAAATTTTGAAGTCAAAATACCTTTAAAATATATATGTTGGTTTATCTTAGCAGCCCATACAATAAAATGTCTTTCTTTACTCAGCTCCTACACAGTCAAAAAATTCAAAGAAAACACAATACTATACATAATCCAGACTTTCTGCATATATTCTATCTTTACATGGCTTATTTTTTTACTCTATTGCTTTTTCTACAAGTTTATTCTGCCTCTTTAAAGACTTTGTTTTATTTTTTAAAAACCATTTACTTCTTTTTATAACTCTTTATACTCTTTTTCTTCTCTCTCCCAAGCCTATGTACATTTTTTAAACATACTGTGACCTACTTAGAAGTCTTTTTCATCTGAGTTTGTCTTTATTGTGTATCTGTAATCCTTTTCTGACCAGGACTGCTTCTTAAGATGCAAAGTGGTGTGGCTAGGACCAAGGCTGCTTTACCTTTTGGCTCTGCCCAGTCCAATATGGCAGAGGCATGTTCACCACCTCTGTAAGCCATGTACACAACCCCCCAGTTTCAGGTATACAGCGGGTTTATGTCACGCCATTAAATAGTTTGTAACACGCTGTTCACGAATCCCATTTAAATGCTCTGTATCAGGATCTTCTAAAAGAGTCAGAGCCATTTGTGCTGGCAAATCAGGAAACTGGTTCCTAAAGAAGCCATACAGCTTTCCTTGCCAAGGCTGAGTCAGGAAGACCTATCTTAAATGAGCTGTAGTGAGTCAGCAAACAGAGCAAGAAGCTGTGTTAAACTCTGAGTTTTTGTGTGTCTAGAATTCCTTTTCAAGCTCTCTGAGGTTAAGTGGATTTAGTTGACCACATTGTCGTGTGTGTGCGTGTGCACATGCATGTGTGTACATGCATGTGTGTGTCTGTGTGTGTGCGTACACGTGTGTGTCTCTGTGTGTGCGTGTATCCGTGTGTGTGTCCATGTGTGGTGTGCATGTGTGTGCATGTGTGTGTGTGTGTCTAGGTAGAAAACACCTCAGATGTTGTTCTTTGGCTATCAATCACTTTGGTTTTTGAGAACTTACCAAGTAGTCCAGGTTAATTGGCCAGTAACCCCAGAACCCCTCTGTCTCTATGTCCCCAGCACTGGGGTTATCAGTGAGTGCCACCTGCTTACACGGGGTCTAACTCAGGTCCTTCTGCTTTTAGCACTAGCACTTTGCAGCTAAGCTCTCCTTGCAGCCCCTGACTGTGGTCTAAACAGACAGTAACATCAGAAAAAGCACACTATGTTCTCTGACTTTTGACCCTTTTGAAGGTTACCCTTCTCTTAAAATCAGAAATTTGCTGACAGTCATAACACCCCTCATAACTGGGCCCGCCTACTTGCCAAATTTAACCTGCTTTGTAAATTATTGTGCATTTATTTACCTCATGTGCTTACTGTGCCCACCAACCTCACCAAGTGCTGGTGCCTCAGCTACTATCTCATGCTAGGACTTTCTGAAATTTAGGTATTTAGAAAATGGGCAAATAGATATATAAGTTGTTGATCGTTTTATATTTTTGGAAAGTAAAGAAATTATAAAATACTACTGTTTTATTAGAGATGTTATATGTTATGGTCACAAGGCAGGAAGAAGGGCCCATAAGTGTTAGCTCAGTGGTAGAGCATGTGCTTTGCATGTGTGAGACCCTGAGGTAAAATAGGTAGGGGGAGGGAAACAATCTTAGAATCAAAAGCTTACAGTAAAAGTAAAAACTCTTGTCTGCCTTCTCCTCATTTTGCCAGACTTTGCTGACAAGTAGTTACAAGCTGGCAGTGACCCGTGTGCTGGGATATATGGTGTCTCTGCTTGCCTTTCCCCATGGAGACCCTTTCCTGTTCTGCTCAGCTTCCTGCCACCCCATTGAGACTTGTCCTGTCTGGTGTGTTCCACCTTGCCCTTGGCCACTCCTCTTCTCCTTCGTTCATTTCACCCCACCCACCCCTTGGTTATCTGCTCTTAGTGGCAGACAGCACACCCTCCCCCACACCCTGATGCCTGGGTGGGGGTGCTCGTCTTCTGCTTGTCTTTCCAAATTAGTGCAGAATTCGTGAAGGCAGATGCTGGATCTTACTCACTATCATCCCCAAAGGTTAGCACATAGCCTTTGTCACAGAGTGCACAATAAATATCAAATATCAAATAGTTAAAAGAAGGACTGAGTGAGTGACTTTCTCACTCCCCTTTATGCCCCTTGTCTGTGTCTTGAACGTACTCTGTGACCCACAGTTTCAAGCCTGTAGGATTTATTCAAACAAACACACATCCTCATTGAATTGAATTAATTTATGGGTTTTAACCTCATCAACTCGTTTATTTTTCTGGGCTGAGGAAAACTAATTATGTTCTCCATTATCAGAGTGTCTGGAACAGTCCACAGCTGCAGTCTGAAAGGCTTCCAGGGGCTGGCTGCTGCTTCTTTCAGCTCTCCTGTCGGCTTGTGTTTTCCTTCAGTCCATCCATTATGGGTTGCCTTGTCGATGAGCGTGAGACATATTATAGGCCGCCTGGAGGACAGTCAGCGATGCCTGTGGCTAGACCTTTCCAAGTCCACGGAGGCTCCTGCTACCTTTTTGTTGACAGTTTCTTTCAAAAAATGCACACTTTAAAAAATCACTTAGAAAACCTCTCCTGGTGTCCATGAACATATGGGTGTTGTGTGCTCCTGTACACCTGTGCATGTGCTGGCCAGAGGCACTTGACATGTCATTCCTTGTGCCTGCCATCAACTTTTTTTTTAATTGAGATGGGTCTCTCATTGGCCTGGAATTTGCCAAGTAAAATAGCTTGTCAGCAGACCCCCGAGACTTAACAATCTGTCTCTACCTCTCCAGCTCTGGAATTGAAAGTGCCTAGCACAGGCCCGGCATTTTTACATGAATTCTAGAGATCAAACTCAAGGTTTTGAGCTTTAAGATAAACACTTCACTAAGTTATCACCCCTTTCTGGAGAGCCAGTGAGGTGGCTCAGTGGATACAAACCTAACGATCCCTGGGACCCACATAGTGGAAGGAAAAAAATTATCCTCTGTTGGAGGAGGCCGCTTGTTGGTTCCTGGCTACTCAGTCGCAAAATAATCACACAGAAGCCATATTATTTAAATCACCGTTAGGCCCATTAGCTCTAGTGTCTTATTGGCTAACTCTTACATCTTAATTTAACCCATCTCCTTTAATCTGTGCATCGCCACGAGGTCGTGACCTACCAGCAAAGTTTCAGCACATCTGTCTCCGGCAGCAGCTCCATGGTGTCTCTCTGACTCCACCCTTCTTTCTCCAAGCATCCAGCTTAGTTTTCTCCACACAGCTTTGTTCCCCTATTGCTCTGCAATAGGCCCAAAGAAGTTCCTTTATTAACCAATGATATTCACAGCATACAGAGGGGACTCCCACATCACCTCCCCTTTTCTGTTTAAGCAAAAAGGAAGGCTTTAACTTTAACATAGTAAAATTGTATATGACAAAACAGGTATCATGCAAGAACTACAGTTACAATATGTATATCTACTTTATCTTTTATCATATCTAAGGAAAACTATAACTATAAATTCTTCAATTTCATCAAAGACTCCAGAAGGATATAATATTACCTAAGTAAACAGGAAGTAGATTGTAAGCAACTTCCAAAACTCAAGAATTGACAGAGACATCTCCCTGCCTGGGCAGTCACCCAAAGTTTTTCTGTACTGTTGGGGCATCCATCTTCAAGCCTACAGGCCCATAGTATCTGGCAGACTCTTCCATGAAGCAGGAAATTTCAAAGACAGTTCTGACAAAATTGGCAGTTTGTCAGTAACTTTTTTTCTGTGTAGCAGACTCTTTCATGAAGTAGGAACCCCAAAGAACCCCATCTCACCTTTAGGCAAGTTTAGCAGTTATTTCTCTGTCGGTCCTGCATGTCCAGTTCATCAAGCAGTCCAGGCAAGAGCAGTTTCTTGCCCAAATGACTAACTAGTTCCATAAGGAGCCTCTTTGGTGCCCATCTTCCTCTTGAAGTAATTGGTGGTGCCAGGAGCAGATGTGTCTCATTGTCATGAAAAGTCTTAAGTTTTTAAAATGTTTTAAATGCCATATTCTGTAGTCTTTGAAAGGTTTGAAGAATGCCTATCCATCTAATACATCTAGAAAACTAACTAACATGAATAGAAGCTTGACTATTATAGATGATTATCTATTAACCTGTATTTCTTAATTATACATTGATTTTTTAAAATGAGCTGCACACACAATAATTAATACCTTAATCAAGATCAGAAATACATATACACAGTATAAGAAAATTGACCTTAATTTTGTATCAATAAACCAAAATCCATACCAATGCAAATCTCATCTCATATCCCCCTTTAAATGTAAAGAAACATTTATAAACAATATTTGGGAATTTGGGTGTAGTTCTCTAAACTACTTCCTGCTGATTGGGGGCGCTGTTAATCAGGTCTTTCATGGTGTATCCTGTGTGCTAGGTTCATCTCAGTCAGCAGTTGGGTGAAGTAATTTTTTTGACGGGTGTTCAAGGTGACCTTTCAGGGGCTCTTGGTCCATCAAACTATATCGGCCTAGAATTAATCCATAGGTTCTTATCTTCTGTGGAAACAAAAGCAAAACCTCTTTTCCAAATCAACATATCCTTAGACCCAAATTCTGAAGTCAAGATGCCTTTATAATATACATGCTGATTTACCTTAGCAGCCCATACCATGAAATGTCTCTCTGTACTTACCTGCTTCACGGTCAAAAAATTAAAGGAAAACACAATAACATTCATAATCCAGACAGATATAAAGATGTATATCCCATCTTTATGTGACTTATTACTTTTATTATCTTTACTCCTATAATCTATGACTGTCTGTATTCTGTCTCTTTAAAGACTTTGTTTCATTTTTATAAACCATTTACTTCTGTTTATAACTCTCTATATTCTTTTTCTTCTCTCTCCCAAGCCTATGTACATTTTTTATATACATACTATCTCATTTAGAGGTCTTTTATGTCTTAATCTGTCCTTATTGCATATCTGTAATTCTTTCCTGTCCAGGAGCACTTTTTAAAGTGCTAAGTGCTTCTTACAAACTTAAGCTGTGGCATTACTAGGGTATATACGGCCCATCCTGCTTGCTCTGCCCATCTGACATGGCAGAATGGAGGTCTGTTTAGTGCAAGCTATGCTCACAGCCCCATTTTCAGGCACACAGCAGGACTATGTTGCCATTAAGCAAGTTGTAGCAGTCTGTTCACAAACCCTATTTAAATGCTCAGCTTTCTGAAAGAGCCAAAAGTTGCACTGGCAGCACATCCCAGAAAGCCAGGATTTCAAAATAGCACACAGCTTTTTTCTGTTACTGCTGAGTCAGAAAAACCTCTCTTAAAGGAGTTGCAGCATGCTGCCAGCAAACAGCAAGAAGCTGTGTTAAACTCTGTATTTTTGTGTCTAGAATTCCTTTTCAAGCTCCCTCAGGTTTTAAGTGGAGTTTAGTTGGCCATGTGGGCACCAATTTGTTGGAGGAGGCCGTTTGTTGGTTCCCAGCTGCTCAGTCCCAAAATAATCACACAGAAACCATATTATTTAAATCAGTGCTTAGCCCATTAGCTCTAGATTCTTATTGGCTAAATCTTACATATTAATATTGCCACATGGCTGGGCTTACCAGGTAAAGTTGTGGTGTCTGTCTCTGGTGGGGGCTACATGGCTTCTCTTTGACTCCACCCTTCTTTCTCCACATTGGGTACAAATTTGTTAGAAGGAGGCCTCTTGTTGGTTCCTGGCTGCTCAGCCCCAAAATAATCATACAGAAACTGTATTATTTAAATCACTGCTTGGTCCATTAGCTCTAGCTTCTTATTGGCTATCTCTTACATCTTAGTTTAACCCATCTCCATTAATCTGTGCATCACCATGAGGTCATGGCCTACCAGCAAAGTTTTGGCACGTCTGTCTCCGGCAGTGGCTCCATGGCTTCTGTCTGACTCTACCTCCTTTCTCCCAGCATTCAGCTTAGTTTTCCCCACCTTCCTCTATTTCCTGCACAGGCCCAAGACAGTTCGTTTATTAACCAATGATTTTCACAACATACAGAGAGGAATCCCACATCACCTCCCCTTTTCTGTTTAAATACAATGGAAGGTTTTAACTTTAACATAGTAAAAATTATATATAACAAAACAGGTATCAAGCAAGAATGATAATTATAGTAATAATATTTATATCTACTTTATCTCTTATCATCCTCCAAAGGCTATTCTTTGGCATCTACATGCAAGTGGGGACATGTGTACACGCACACAGTCACATACACATTTATACACACATTCACACACACATATAGATAATATACACACCCACACACACATTTACACATTCACTCACACACATATATACACAATATACACACTCATACACACAAACACACACCCCCAATTGTATTGGCATTTCATTTGTATCTTAATAAATAAAGCTTGCCTGAAGATCAAAGAGTAAAACAGCCCACTGATCAGTCTTACAGACCAAGCAGCAATAACACATATCTTTAATCTCAGTAGCCACACTAGTTGCCATGGAAACCAGGAGATAGTGGTGCACACCTTTAATCCCTGTCCTAGAGAGGATTATAAAATGGGAGGAGACAGCTCTCAAACACAGTCTCATCTGAGCTTCCTGGAGGCAGGATCACCAGTTTGGACTGAGGTTGAGGTAAGAGCCAGTGGCTGGCTGCTTTGCTTTTAGGATCTTCAGGTTGAACCCCAATTTCTCTTCCTGTGTTTTTATTAATCATTCTACACCTAATGAAAAGAGAGCAAGACATCTCTTTGGAGACTCATCAGTGCTGGCTGAGCACTTATGTCTGGATGGAGGAATTTCCAGCACACCACACTGTGGTGAATTAAGTCACTAACTTAATCAGGGCATTTGTCTCTGCCTTCCTCATGGCCTTGCTGCCTGGAGATGGGTCCTTTTTGAGGGCTGTGTCCCAAAGTGATAAAGCACTAGAGCAGGCTTCTATCATACTTGGGTCTGTGTTTGTCAGCTCCTCACCCCTTAAAAACTCTCCCTTCTGGACTAACAGAGCACTTCCCTTTGTTATGAAAATTATTTATGTTCATTAACAGACTCCCAACAATTACAACCATATGTGATCATTTCAAATATGCTGTCAATGTTGCACAGCTTCTTATTTGCAAGTGAGAAAATGGGTCAACAGAAAGCTCAGAGATTTGATGAAAGCCCAAGAGCAGGGTCAGATTCCTTGAAAGAATGCTCTAAGAGACCACTGGGTAAAACCATGAAGGTGAAGGCATGGTTGCACAAGAGATCCCAGGATGATAGAGAAATCAGCACTGTAGGACATCTGACAAAGAGAGCTAACAGCATACGTGGATCTGACCCAGCAAGGAGGCTACATTGGTTACAGCTGTTAGAATCGAAGAGGTGAGGCTACCAAAGCCATCAGAACCCAGCTGACTCCATTGTGAGATGTTGGCCATGTAGCTCAGTGATTTGGTGTTTGCCTTGCTGGGGTTTGGTTTTGCTTTGGCCTCATTTTTTATTGCTAGACTAGAGTTTTGGACTAAAAAACTATATGATTGTATATTGGAAGTGTGTAACTTGTTTGATTTTATGAGGGCTGCCAGTTAAGAGATTATCTTGAGTCCCAAAGGAGATTTGGGATTTTTGAACAATATTGGAACTATTAAAGACTCACAGGGACTTTTGAAGTAGAAGGAGCACATTTTGCATTAGCAAATGGCCATGAGCCTGTAAGCCCAGCAGCTGTTTGAATGTGAAATGTTTCCCGTAGGCTCATGCCTTGGAACACTTGGTCCCTAGTGTGGCACTGTTTTGAGAGGTTATGGGACCTTTAGGAGGTAGAGCCTCACCAGAGGAAACGGGCCACTGAAGGCAGGCCCTGAGGTTTGATAGTCTTACTGTGCTTCCTTTCTACTCTTTGATTCCTAACTGAGGGTACAATGTGGCCACCTGCTTTATGCTCCCTACCACTACACCTTCCCGACAATGATGGGCTGTGTCCTCTCAAGCTGTAGGTCAAAGTAAACCTTCTTATCCGTAAGTTGTTTCTTGTCAGGTTATAGCAACAATGTCAGTAGAGAAATTAAGCTATGAGTGTTGCTGGGTCATTCTGCCTGCCATCGTCAACCACATTGGTTTTAGATAGCCTCCCCAAGGAGGAAACTCCAGCCTTCAGCTGTCCTATCCTCAAAGAAAACTCGAGACAATGTGGTGATGGGAATGCCAAGATTTCCTTGGGTTACTAGGCGGTACCTTGAGTGAAACTATTGGCCTCTGGGGCATGGTTATAAAAATCATAGGTGTGGTGCAGGCTTTTGATATGAGTGTTTGATATGAGTATTTGATATGAGGAGTATCCACAATAAGGAATTGGGGGAACCAAAGTTTGAGCCTGGGCATGTAACTATATTTAGATGATGTTTTATCAGGAAAAAGAGAACAGGCAACCAGAGAAGAAGGAGCAGGAGAAGGGTTGGGTGACATTCTCGCCATGGATGGGAAACTGAAAGAAGAATGGGATTGGACATGTCAGCTTCAAGAGAGGTCATGAAAAAGACATGAGAAAAGAAAAAGCTGTACGGTTTGTTTTGATCATTATGTGTTACTTGGTCTAGTTTTTCCATTTCTTTGTTCTGGAATAAGAGTCTTTAAGTTCTGCCATTATATTTTGGGAGTGTGTAACTTGTGTTCCTAGTCTGCAGGGCTCACAATTATGGCAGTGCCTGATTCTCAGCAGTGACTCTAAACTTCCACTTCCCAATAGTGTTGCACTGCTAAGACTTCAGAGGCAAAGGTCAGAAACAAACGACATGCATTTTATGTTGTGAGATGCCTTGGAGATTTGAGGCAAAGGGTGAGAATGTTATGATTTAAAGTATACTTGAGTGTCAAGTTGACAAGGGGTAGGGGTTCATGGTTAAACTCTTGGTCAGATTTCCTGGATTGGAACTCACCCAGGAGACACGTGTCTATGAGAGTGATCCAGGTAGATTTAATAGGAAGGAAGATATACCTCAATGTAAGAGGCATCATTTCATGGCCTGGGGTCCTCAACTGAATAAGGAAAAAATGGCTGAATTCTGCCCATCATCCTCTGCGTCTGAACTGCAGCATAACATCACCAAGTGCCCTCACACCCTGACCACCACACCTTCCCCCACTAGAGTGGCCTGCACTCTCAAACAATGAGATGAAATAAACCTCCCCTACTTTCTATTGTTTTTTTGTCTGGCTCTTTGTTGTAGCAATGAACAAAGTAACCAATATAGTCAGTCCACGGAAGCTTGAGGATGAAAAGCTCCTGCACTGGGAGAAACTTCCCCACCCTGACACAGCAATCCAAAGCAGACCGAATCAAACCAAATCAGAAAAAGCCCAGGATTAATGGATAAAAATGCTTCTGGATGATTTTCCAGCCCCCAGAGAGGAGACAGGAAAGGGAGACTGGAAAACGACGGGTCTGTTTTCTGGGGGGCAGTTTAAGTACCCCGTGGGTGTGGTCATCATTTGGTAGGTTTTCTGAGATGCAGCAGCATTTGACGAAATATGGGGGGAGGGGCTTTGGAGTGGAGCTTCTACCAGAACATTCCAGACTCTTTGGGTATATGGATGCAAGGGGCTGGGTGAAGCTTCCAGCAGAGCAGAAGAAAGCCTGGAAACCAGACCCTGGGAAGAAAAAATATTAAAGTATGTTTTATCTTCTCGTAATAAATTCCTGACTCTAAGGGGACAATGGAAGTGTGGACTGACTGTGTGGCTCTGTGGTAGGGGACTCGCCTGCATGGGACTCTGCATTTGATTCCCACAGGAGATGTAGGAACTTAGAACACAAAAATTAGAGATCCTGATTCTCTGATGTACCATTTCCACCCTTTTAAGGTAACAAGTATTACTATCTGGTTTCTGGTTTTCGGATCTCTCATGGAAGGCTAATAAAGCGAGGAGAGAATATAAATAGGCTAAAACTGGTAGGGAAAAAGATAGGGGAGGCAGAGACAATAGCAGCAAGAGATATAAACAAAATTTTAGGAGACAAAGACCAGATGGTCCAGTGCTATTTGACTGGGACAATGCTGGAGTTCCAAATTTGACTGCCTACATACAGTATGGCAGCAAGAAAGAAGGAAGTGAGTTCAGTCAGTTTACAGAATTCTTGAAAGACCCAGGACTGAGGAAATGTAAATGTGAATGGCACTAAAAATAGGAGAAGTGGTTGGCTGGGGGCCAGGTTTCTCCTTCCCCACAGGCCTAGAAAGTGGCCTTGCTCATTTACTGAAAGACTGAAGAAGAAACTCAGAGTTGTTTCTTGGGACAGTAACTGTAAACAGGGCAATAGTGGAAAGAGGACTGTTCATTGAACAGGGAGACCTGGCTTCTCCCCTAGAACGTCAGATAGGGGCTTGGACATTATCATGGGAAAATACAGAGACTGACCCATGAGGCTTCCTGCAATGGAACCGTCTTCTGATGAGGGCCAACTGTGGTAACCTTCAGCCAAGTCTAAATAGCTTTATTATACGTTCAGTGTCTCATCCTGAAAGGTGAACGGGCTCTGACATGAAAGACAGGGCAAACCACAGGGTGAACACACACACACACACACACACACGAAACAAACAATGCAGGAAACAGAGGCATACGCTGCAAAGGGTTTAGTTATCATCTTTCCAAAGAAAACATCCTGTGCCCCCTGAGGATGGGAGTCCTGAAAATAGAGCGTCTCAATAGGAAGGAAGGGCCTTTGGTCACTAAAGGTGTGATACTGGGTGCAGAGGGGACACAATCTCAAATGAGCAGCTGTAAGAATGGTATCAGACTCTTCAGTCAGAACCCTAGAATCCAGAAAATAATGGGTAATATCTTCAAGAACTTAAGAAAATTATTTCTAAATGTCCTTGAGTTTGTTCTCAGCCAAACAAGGAAGCAGAAGCTCCAAATGTACTTTGCTTGTGTCTTTCTCCAGGAAGAAATTTTATGTTACCCCCGAATGATATATATGGTGGCTACTCTCAGTTATTGGCTAGGTAATATCTAGACTCATCCAGGAAAGAGGGCTCTGGGCATGTGTATGGACAATTATCTTAACACAGTTAATTAAAGTGGGAGGATCCCAGCCACTGTGGGTGGCCTCATTCTCTGGGCCATAAAAGCATGGAGCAAGTGAGCTGAACCCTAGCTTTCCTCTCCCCGTGTTTCCTGAGTATGGATGCATGTAGCCAGCCTCCTCAGAGTTCCGCCATGATAGACTGTACCTGGGGACTCCGAGATGCCATCAGCTTTCTCTTCTTTAAGTTGTGTCTGTCTGAGTTCTTTTTATCACAATCCAGATAAGAAACCAATAGAATATGCTCTATTTACATTCTACTGTAGTAAGCCAACATCACACTGTTTGCGTGGCATCTATATGTGATCCCTTTGCCATTTTGCATAGAGACACCGGAGTGGTGATTCTGAAAGGGAAACGTGTTGTGTTGCTTTATACTTATTTAAACTCTGCACTTTTTCCACTTGACTAAAAGCGAAAATGAAAAGAAGTACAAGAAAGAATAAGAGATCTTTGAAACAGGTGATGTCCCAATAGAATGTAATCTTGAATTCCTCAAATCTGCTTGAAAAGTTTTTATTCTATGGAACTCATGGAGATGTTCTTATATCTAAATATGGAGATTTTGGTTATGGTGTGGCTTATGACACTCATAAGTGTTAACAGAATAAATTCTAATTTCAAGAGGGTCTTTACTGTGGCCGAAGAGCTGGCTCAGTGGTTAAGAGCAATTGATGCTCTTGCAGAGGACCCAGGTTTGGCTTCCAGCAATTATATGGTGTTTGATAACCACCTATAGTGCAAGTTTCAGGGGATCTGACTCCTCCTTCTGCCCTCTGTAAGTATTGCATACACATAGTGCAAATACACACATGCAAGCTACACACACATAAACCAAAACAAAGCTTTTGTTTTTTAATGTAAATCAGTATAATGGTAGAAAGTCTAGTTAATAACAGTGTAATTTCACACTGTGGCTTGATGAAGGCTTTCCCACAGTATGGGTGCTTAAATCAAAGATTTCTTTACTTCCACATAGGTTATAATTGCACAAATTGCTTCAACCTCATAATGGCCAGGAGGATCCAGACCTTATACTTTCTAATAAATTTCTATCAATCCATCTCTAAACACTGACTGTTTTAAAAATAGGCTTCTGAAGGGCTTGGGAGAGGGGCCAGTCGGAAAAGTTGTTTCCATGTAAGCACGGGGACCTGAGTTCGATTCCCATGTGGAAATAGGCATAATACAAGTGCCCATGAGGCAGGGATAAGTGGCTCTCAGGGCTTGCTGGAGCCTACTTTAATCAGTGAGCCCCAAGATAGAATCCGAGGAAGAACACAGAGGTTGAACATGCTGGTTCCTACATATACATATGTGCTCATTCATCTACACATACATGTATAGCTTCACACACAGACACATAGGTACATCACACACACACACACACACACACACACACACACGCACACACACATGACTTTCAAGGTGTCTTTTGAAAGCATATTCTGCTCTTTGACTTGTAACTTATTGGGTGATTTCCAAAGTAGGCAAAGTTTTGTCTTCAATGATGGACCATAAATCAAGTGAACAAGTGTTTCTTGTTACTTCCCCAAATGAAGGGCGGGACTTCTTAGCATAGGCTACTATGTCATACCCTCGGATGCAGGTTCACGGTGGCCTTGCATATAAGGGATACATTTTCATTAGTGGTGCTTGAACCATCTGCTCCTTTGATGATATAGCTCACTGGTGGAGAGCTTGCCTTGCATGTCCAAGACCCCAGGTTCCATTCCTGGCATGCCACCAAATAAGTAAATAGATAATATTTTTAGTTGTGCACTTCCATCAATAAAAGTTGCCGTTGGGTTCATAGGCATGTGACTGACATCCATGTTGGTATGTAGCTGTGACTGTGAACTTGCACATCCTTTGTAAGGTCTTGCTGGGGTCTCAGCATAGGTGTATCATAATTGCCTTATCCGGTCTCTGGTTTTCAGTGTCTCATTATCCCATTGACAACATTTTCAAATCTCCCTTTTCCTCTCATTTTCCCTTTGCCAATTGTTTTTTAATCACTTCTCATCAAATGATTCATCCCACCTACATTTAAAATATCTTGCGTTTTCTCAACGCTTTTAGTTTAAAATAGTCGTCTCTCCTTTTGCTTGTGTTTCTAAGCCCGTGCCTCTCCTTAGTTACTGTCAACGTAAATACCTCCACACTTTCCTATCACGGGGGGTCAGTGATATTCACAAACAATTCCAAGCTCAGTACAGATATAGCGAGCATGGTGATGAGGGGGAGCTGATGGGCGGGCGAGATGAAAAGACTATTTTCACGATGTGATGGGTGTGAGCCATCCTGACCCCTTGAAGGGAAGGCAGTTTTAATCATGACTATGAGTTTGTAGGGTAGATGTTTACATGATCCAGATACCAGTTCTTGGTTGTGATTTAACTAGGTATTTGGAGAGTATAAAGACTTTAGCTCCCAGGAGAAAATCCAGCTAACACATTTCTTCTGTCCTAAATACATGTTCCTTTAATTGCGTATTTAATAGAAACTGGGTGACAGTCAATTAAATGTTGTTGACAAGCTGAGACACTGCTATTCTGTGCGGAGTAAAGAGAGACCCATATGTTTTAGACAAGCAGGTGGCACCATTAATGTTCTGTAAGGAAAATTGAGAATCTCTGACTTGTGTTTACACAGATTTCTTGCCTGTGAAAATGGGTCATTCTGTAAAGCCAATTTTTTTTTTCTCAGAAAAGAATTTGAATCTTCCTCACAGAAATGCCTGAAGTGTGTTCCATGAATCACAGAAAAGACAATTATGCTATGAAATTTTCTTGGGACAAACACTACTGGCAGCTCCAGCATTTAGAGGTTCGGTTGGTCTGGTTCCATCGGCCTGGGGTTCATGACATTATCCAGGGAGACAGACCACTGCTCTTAGCTTCTGCTTGGTGCCTCAGCCTCCTAGCTTAGAAAACTCAGAACAATTTGGTTCATGCTGTTCTTCATTCTCTCTTTGTCCATTGCACTGCACCAGTTTCTGTCTGTCTTTCACGGAGATTGTTTCTCATGAGCTCCTTTCTAGTTGTCACAGAGCAAAGGTATTTGTGACTGCAGTCATTTTGTTTAATGCAGCTTTCTTCCATAACCACGGATTCTGCACCTATTAGACCGAACCAATCATGAAAAAAAATATTCAGGAAGAAAAGGATTGAATCTGAATGAAGCGCATACAACATTTGCTGCTGTAATAGCCTCTGAACGTACTAGGTACATTTCTTAAGGCGTCTTTTCTTGCTTCTGGCTCTGCCTGGAATGCTTTTGGATGGTGAGGATAGCACTGCACTGAAACCTCTGCCACTATGAACTGTGGAAGCTGTGGGGTGAAAAGCCTGAGCTCCATCCCTGAGCTTGAAATTCCACCAATCCCTGAGCTTGAAATTCCACCAATCGCTGAGCTTGAAATTCCACCAATCGCTGAGCTTGAAATTCCACCAATTTCTGAGCTTGAAATTCCACCAATCCCTGAGCTTGAAATTCCACCAATCGCTGAGCTTGAAATTCCACCAATCCCTGAGCTTGAAATTCCACCAATTCCTGAGCTTTTCCCAAGCTCAGAACTTGGAATCTCACAAATCCCCACCCTGGAAATCTCTACCTGGAAAATTGCGCCCTGGAGAAACCTTGCCTCTCACTCCATTCTCTGTTGTTTCTCTCCTGCGAAGAGGCAGTCACCTTCCCAATAAATGTGTTTTCCCCAATAAATCTCTTGTGTAAAGTTTATTGTGGGGTGTGACTTAGTGGTATTCCTTGGCTCTCTACTGCCAGGATACCTTTCCCTACAGAGCTGTAAGACTTACGAAAGGCATTGAAGATGAAACAGGAATGGCCAATAGATACACAAAAGGATGTTCAACATCACTAGGTGCCAAAAAACTAAAACCGCAGTGAGATTCCCACTCAATCCAGTCAGAATGGCAGTCATTAAGGGAACAATAACCAAAGGTGAGCACAGTTTAGGGGAAATGGGTACCCCAGGAAACTGCTGGTGGGAGCTTCAATTTGCCCTGCCATGATGGGAATTGCCATGAGAGTATCCCCCAAAGTAAAGACACAGCCAGAAGAAGCAGCACACATCTTCCATCCCAGAACTCTGGAGGCAGAAGAAGGTAAATCTCAGTGAGTTTCAGGCCAGCCCAGTCTACATAGTGAACTCCAGGTCAGCCAGACTTACTTGCTGTCTTGATTTTTTTTTTAATTAACAACAGCAGCAACAACAACATTCACCTTAAACTAGAAACAGGTCTAACATTGAATCCACCACTCATGTATATTCACCCAAAGAACATCAGGTCAGCCCATCACAGGGTTATTCGCTTCTCAGTGCCTTACAGGACACTAATCCTTAGCAGGTGAATTAGAGAAACAACCTAGGTGTCCAGGCCAGAACAGTGGATAAAGGAAATGCGCCTTATACAGAAAATAGAATTTAATTTTCAGCCATGAAAATCCTGGAATGACATCATTGATTGTAAAATAGATACAACTGGAGATAATCAGAGTACACAAATGAAGGCATATTTTAGAGAGATATCATAGGTTTGCACAGACAAGAGCAAAGCTGTCTAGGGGCTGGGAAGCTTGGGCAACGTGGGGGTTCTTTATGTACTTCCTCAAGAACCCTCTTAAGGAGAGGCACATGAGAAGCAGAGGCCAGAGGGAGACCTCCCTCTCATCTGACAGAGATGGAGCCTCCTATGTGTGGGATGAGCTTCTCATGCAGACAAAGGGCACCTGCTTTGATGAGGGCTATGCCTCACAGCCCCCTTAAGAATTCTCGGGCTCTTTTCACTTCTGCCTAATTTAGTTATTCCCCACAATGCCTTTCTTTGTGTGACCTCATCAAAAAGTCCACAGGTTTATTACTCTTCTCATCTTTATTTTCTCAGGAGGGCTCCTGTAGCAAATCAAACTCTCGAGTAAAATTGAATGATTTTATTCTGTTAGTCTATCTTATGCCAGTTGGGTCAGGATGCTAGGACAAGAGAAATAAGAGTTTTGCCACTTTGTTTGTTCTCATGGATATATACTTATTTTGCTTCTTTCTGATCTTCACTTGAAGGTCACTCACCTAGTGAGAATAAACTGAAGTGCTCCAGTTGAAGACCACACCCTCTCATCCTAGTTCAAGCGTTTTTTTTTTTGTTTTTTTTTTTTTAAATCTCGTTTTGAGCGGTTCCTTCCCTTAGAACTGAAAAGACATGGATGTGTTGATAACCCATGGGCTATTATGTCCGAGCATATAGAAGATGCTGAGTATTCGATGGGTGAATAAATGTGTGTGATCTGCAAAACAGCTCACCCACTTACAGCTGCTAAAACAGAAAGTGGGCAGTTCTGAAAGGAGCCGTGTATTTTTACTAGATAACTTACAAGGTAGGAAAATTAGATCATTTTGGGAATATTCAGGTTCAAAGCACTTCTCCCATTTCCTCTGCCCGCCCATTGTTGAGGAATACAAATGACATGCGAAAGCTCATTCTTTATGTATTGTGCAGTCATCTTGCCTGGGAAGAAGCAAATGATGCTGACTGGAAGGCCACATGCTGTCTCCAGTCAAGGATAAGAGCTGTTGCTGCTCTTCGCCTGCAGTTCTGGGAAATTATCTAAAGATTAATCCCTAGAATGCTCCTTGTTATATTTGTAGAAAACATTGTTATAGGCAATAGTGTAACAAAAGCATTTCTTTAACACACAGCCAAAAAGCTTTTCATGAACTATTAAGGAGAATTCAGATTTCTACCCATCTTAAATATGTGATTTATTTTTTATGTATTTGAATTGATTTTTTAGAATTATTTTTATTGTATATGTATGAATGTTTTGGCTGCATGTATGTCTGTGTACCATATTTGTGCAGTGTACATGGAGGCCAGAAGAGAAACTTAACTAATGAGAAATCTCTCCAGGATTGAGAATGTATTTTATATCTCTTAGATGAAGTGGGGGAGATGAACAGGTAAAGGCCACTATAGCCAAACTTCACACCTTGAGTTTGTTCAATACAACCAACATGGTGGAAAGAGAGAACCAAATTTCACTCTAAAATATAAAACTTAAAAATATGTTTAAGTCGGGGCTGGAGAGATGGCTCAGAGGTTAAGCACACTGGCTGTTCTTCCAGAGGTCCTGAGTTCAATTCCCAACAACCACATGATGGCTCATAACCATCTGTAATGAGGTCTGGTGCCCTCTTCTGGCATAGAGGTGTACAGGAGGAACATTGTATACATAATAAATAAATCTTTTTAAAAAATATGTTTAGTCAAAGATGGAAGCCATGGAGGGAACAGTACTGTGGGCTTTGTTGAGATGTATTACTTTCCTCAATGCTTCCAGTCTGCTGCATGGCCCAGCTGTGGTCATTCATTCTCAGAGCCTGGTAGTACAATCTTTCTAGCTGTGTAGACCAGTGAGCACAAGGAAGGAGCCAGAATGAGAGTGTCCATTCTTCAGCACAGTTTCTGTCAGCTCTTGCTCTGTGTCCAGTGGTGTAGATGGATTTTTCTTTGGGCTGCCAGCTCACAATGAACAACATGGAGACTTATTATTGATTATGAAAGCTTGACCTATCTATAGCTTAGGCTTGTCCCACTAGCTCTTATAACTTAAATTAGTCCATTTATATTAATCTACATTTTGCCATAAAGCTTTTTATCTCTCTTCCATCTTGCACCTTCTGTTTTTTCTCCATATCTTCTGGTATCTCTCCTCCTCCTAGATTCATCTTCTCTCCCTCTCTCTCTGCCTGGAAGTCCCACCTAACCTCTTCTTGTCTAGTTATTGTCTATTCAACCCTTTATTAAACTAATTGAAAGGCTCCTTGACCAAGACATATATATCTTCACAGTGTACAAAAAGACTATTCCACATTTCCCTCTTTGTGTCTAAATAAAAAGGAAAGAGTTTTAATTATAATAGAGTAAAACTATGTACAATAAAAACAATTATCATATAAGAATTATATTTATAATATCCAGTCCATTCATATGTGGAAAATTTGGAGAAATTACTCTATCTTATCTTGATGAGTCCAAAGTTTTAAATCTAGACCGTTTTTATGATAACTTGTATTACCAACCCAAAACTATCTTGTTAGACCTTAAAACATTTTCTTAGATAAACAATTTAAGCTTTTATGTCTCCTCAACTGTATTCACTTTATACCTCTTTTGTGGATTTCTTTTCTGAATTTGGTAACAAAGAAAACTGTAGCTATTACTATCTCATTTTCACCTTCATCAGAGATTCAAGAAGACTATGGGACAAGGCTAGTTCAGGCACCCTCTCCTCTGCTGCCCAAGTGCCTACCTGGGGACATCTCCGTGGACACCTGGGATCCCCTCTAGAGCCAAGTATCTTGCCAATCCTAAAATGACTCCCTTAATGTAGATATCTTATACCCTTCTCCAATATCCACCTTTCCACCATCTCCACCCTCCCATTCCCCCAAGCTCTCCCCTGTCCTTCCCTTCTCCCTTCTCCTTCCTACTCTCCCATTCTCCCACCCTCTCTATCCCTACCTCTATCCCCGCCCCTGTGCTTCCAACTTTTGCCGAGCGATCTTGTTTGCTTTCAATTTCCAGGAGGATCTATATATGTTTTTCTTTGGGTTCACCTTGCTATTTGGCTTCTTTGGGCTGTGAGCTATAAGCTTAGTGTCCTTTGCTTATGGCTAGAGTCCCTAATGAGTGAGTACATACCATAATCGTCTTTTTGGGTTTGGGTTACCTCACTCAGGATAGTGTTTTCTATTTCCATCCATTTGCATGCAAAATTCAAGATGTCATTGTTTTTTATCGCTGAGTAGTATTCTAATATGTATATATTCCACACTTTCTTGATCCATTCTTCCATTGAGGGGCATCTAGGTTGTTTCCAGGTTCTGCTATTACAAACAATGCTGCTATGAACATAGTTGCACACATGCTTTTGTAGTATGATTGGACTTCTCCTGGGTATATTCCCAAGAGTGGTATTGCTGGATCCTGAGGTAGGTTGATTCCCAATTTCCTGAGAAACTGCCACACTGATTTCCAAAGAGGTTGCACAAGTTTGCATTCCCACCAGCAATGGATAAGAGTTCCCCTTACTCCACATCCTCTCCAGCATAGAAAATAGTTGGTGTTTTTGATATTAGCCATTCTGACAGGTGTAAGATGGTATCTCAAAGTTGTTTTGATTTTCATTTCCCTGATGGCTAAGGAAGTTGAACATGACCTTAAGTATCTTTTGGCCATTCGAACTTCTTCTGTTGAGAATTCTCTGTTCAGATCATTACACCATTTTTCAATTGGGATATTTAGAATATAAATGTCTAGTTTCTTGAGTTCTTTGTATATTTTGGAGATCAGACGTTTGTCTGATGTGGGGTTAGTGAAGATCTCCCATTCAGTAGGATGCCTTTTTGTCTTAATGACTGTGTCTTTTGCTTTACAGAAGCTTCTCAGTTTCAGTAAGTCCCATTTGTTCATAGTTTCTCTTACTGTCTGTGCCACTGGGGTTTTACATAGGAAGTGGTCTCCTGTGCCCATGTATTGCAGGCTATTTCCCACTTTCTCTTCTATCAGGTTAAGTGTGGTCAGATTTATATTGAGATCTTTAATCCATTTGGACTTGAGTTTTGTGCATGGTGATAGATAAGGGTCTAATTTCATTCTCCTACAGGTTGACATCCAGTTATGCCAGCACCATTTGTTAAAAGTGCTTTCATTCTTCCATTGTATAATTTTAGCCTCTTTGTTAAATATGAGGTGTTCATAGGTTTGTGGATTAATATCGGGGTCTTCAATTCGATTCCATTGGTCAATGTTTCTGTTTTTATGCCAATACCAAGCTGTTTTCATTACTGTAGCTCTGTAATAGAGTTTGAAGTCAGGGATGGTAATGCCTCCGGTAGTTCCTTTATTGTATAGGATTGTATTGGCTATCCTGGGCTTTTTGTTTTTCCATATAAAGTTAGTTATTGTTCTCTCAAGGTCTATGAAGAATTTCGTTGGGATTTTGATGGGGATTGCATTGAATCTATAGATGGCCTTTGGTAGAATTGCCATTTTTATTATATTGATCCTACCAATCCAAGAGCATGGGAGATCCTTCCATTTTCTGGTATCCTCTTCGATTTCTTTCTTCAAAGTCTTAAAGTTTTTGTCAAATAGATCTTTCACTTCCTTGGTTAGTGTTATACCCAGATACTTTATGCTATTTGTGGCTATCGTGAAAGCCACAGATGTTTCTCTGATTTCCCTCTCTGTTTCTTTATCCTTTGTGTATAGGAGGCCTACCGATTTTTTTGAGTTGTTCTTGTATCCTGCCACTTCACTGAAGGTATTTATCAGCTGTAGAAGTTCTTTGTTAGAGTTTTTGGGGTCACTTATGTACACTATCATATCATCTGCAAATTAACTTCTTACTTTCCAATTCGAATCCCCATGATCTCCTTGTTTTGTCTTATATCTATTGCTATGACTTCAAGCACTATATTAAAGAGATATGGAGAGAGTGGACAGCCTTGTCTTGTTCCTGATTTTAGTGGAATTTCTTTGAGTTTCTCTCTGTTTAATTTGATGGTAGCAGTCGGCTTGCTATATATTGCTTTTGTTATATTTAGATATGATCCTTGTATCCCTAATCTCTCCAAAACCTTTATCATAAAGGGGTGTTGAATTTTGTCAAATGCTTTTTCAGCATCTAATGAAATGATCATATGTTTTTTTTCTTTCAGTTTATTTATATGATGGATTACATTGATAGATTTTCGTATGTTGAACCAGCCCTGCATCTCTGGGATGAAGCCTACTTGATCATAATGGATGATTTTTTTGATGTGTTCTTGGATTTGATTTGCCAGTATTTTATTGAGAATTTTTCCATCAATGTTCATAAGTGAGATTGGTCTATAATTCTCTTTCTTGGTTGTGTCTTTGTGTTGTTTTGGTATCAGGGTAATTGTAGCTTGATAAAAAGAGTTTGGCAATGACCCTTCTGTTTCTATTATGTGAAACACATTAAGAAGTATAGGTATTAGCTCTTCTGGGAAGTTTTGGTAGAATTCTGCATTAAAACCATCTGGTCCTGGGCTTTTTTTGGTTGGGAGGTTTTTGATGACAGCTTCTATTTCCTCGCGACTTATAGGCCTATTTAAATTGTTAACCTGGTCTTGATTTAATTTCAGTATGGGGTATTATCTAAAAAACTGTCCATTTCTTGTACATTTTCCAATTTTGTGGCATACAGGCTTTTGTAGTAAGACCTAATGATTCTCTGAATTTCCTCAGTGTCTGTTGTTATGTCCCCCCTTTCATTCCTGATCTTGTTAATATGAGCGTTCTCTCTCTGCCTTATGATTAGTTTGGATAAGGGTTTGTTGATCTTGTTGATTTTCTCAAGGAACCAGCTCTTCGTTTCATTGATTCTTTGGATTGTTTTCTGTGTCTGTATTTTGTTGATTTCAGCCCTCAGTTTGATTATTTCCAGTCTTCTACTTGTCCTGGGTGAGTCTGCTTCTTTTTTTTTCTAGAGCTTTCAAGTGTGCTGTTAAGTCACTAATGTGTGCTTTCTCTGTTTTCTTTATGTGGGCACTAGGCGCTATGAACTTTCCTCTTAGCACTGCTTTCATAGTGTCCCATAGGTTAATGTATGTTGTTTCTTTATTTTCATTGAATTCAAGGAAGACTTTAATTTCTTTCTTTATTTCTTCCTTGATCCAGGAGTGGTTCAGTAGTTGACTGTTCAGGTTCCATGAGTTTGTATGCTTTTTGGGGGTATAATTGTTGTTACATTCTAACTTTACTCCATGGTGATCCAATAAGACACAGGTGGTTACTCCAACTTTTTTGTATCTGTGAATGTTTGCTTTGTTACCGAGTATGTGATCAATTTTTGAGAAGGTTCCATGAGATGCTGAGAAGAAGGTATATTCTTTCCTGTTTGGGTGGAGTGTTCTATAGATGTCTATTAAGTCAATTTGATTCATTACATCTGTTAGTTCTCGTATTTCTTTGGTTGACCTGTCCATTGGTGAGAGAGGAGTGTTGAAATCTCCTACTATTAATGTGTGGGGTTTGATGTCTGCTTGAGTTCTAGTAATGTTTCTTTTACATATGTGGGTGCCTTTATATTAGGGGCATAGATATTCAGGATTGAGACTTCATCTTGATGAATTTTTCCTGTTATGCGTATGAAGTGTCCATCTCCATCTCTTCTGATTGGTTTTAGTTTGAAGTCGATTTTGTTCGATATTTGTATAGCCACACCTGCTTGTTTCTTAGGGCCGGTTGATTGAAAAACCTTTTCCCAACCCTTTCCTCTGAGATAATGTCTGTCATTGTGGTTGAGGTGTGTTTCTTGTAAACAGCAGAATGTTGGATTCTGTTTTTGTATCCATTCTCTTAACCTGTGCCTTTTTATAGGTGAGTTGAGTCCATTTATATTAAGTGTTAGTAATGACCAGTGGATGTTAACTCCTGTTATTTTCTTTTTGGTGGTAGGGTTGGTGTGTCTCCCTTCTTTGAGTTGTGCTGGTGGAAGGTTGTTAGATGTCTGTGTTATTATGGGTGTTGTTAGCTTCCTTTAGTTATGGTTTACCTTCTAGTACTTTCTGTAAGGCTGGGTTTTTGGCTATATATTGCTTAAATTTGTTTTTCCCTGGAATATCTTGTTTTCTCCATCGATGGTGAAAGAAAGCTTTGCTGGGTATAGTAGTTTGGGCTTGCATTCATGGTCTCTTAGTTTCTGCAGCACATCTATCCAAGACCTTCTGGCTTTCATGGTTTCCATAGAGAAGTCAGGTGTAATTCTGATAGGTTTACCCTTATGTGTTACTTGACCTTTTTCCTTTGCAGCTCTTAATAATCTTTCTTTATTTTGTATGTTTTGTGTTTTGATTATTATATGGCAAGGGGATTTTTTTTTTTTGATCCAGCCTATTTGGTGTTCTGTATGCTTCTTGAACCTTCATAGGAATGTCCTTCTTTAAGTTGGGAAAGTTTTCTTCAATAATTTTGTTGAATATATTTTCTGGGCCTTTGAGCTGGAATTCTCCTTCTTCCACCCCTGTTATTCTTAGGTTTGGTCTTTTCATGTTGTCCCAGATTTCCTGGATGTTTTGTGTTACGAATTTGTTGGTTTTGTTGTTTTCTTCTATCACTGAGTTTATTTTCTCTATCGTATGTTCAGCGTCTGAGATTCTTTCTTCTTTCTCTTGTATTCTGTTGGTTGTGTTTGTCTCTGTGGTTCCTGTTCGTTTATCCAGATTTTCCATATCCCGCCATCTCTCAGTTTGTGTTTTCTTCATTGCCTCCGTTTCAGTTTTCAAGTTTTGAACTGTTTCCATTACCTGTTTGATTGCTTTTTCTTGGTTTTCTAGGGTATCTTTGAGGAATTTATTAATTTCTTCTAACTTTTTGTCAGTTTTCTCATCCCTTTCTTTAAAGGAGTTTTTCACCTCTTCTTTAAAGGACTCTATCACTTTCATAATGTTACGTTTAAAGTCGATTTCTTCTACTTCTTCTGGATTAGGTTGCTCAGGTTTTCCTGTTGCATACTCGCTGGATTCTGGTGGTATCAGGTTGCTTTTCAGGTTGTTGGAGGAATTCTTGGACCTGCCCATCTCTTCCTTTGAATGTGGCCAGGAGAGTCTCGGTGGCTTGGTCCCTCGGTCTGGATGTATCCGCTAGTACTGGATCAAGGCCAGTTGCGGTCCGGATGTATCCGTAGGCACCGGATCAGGGCCCCTTGCTGGCCCAGGACCTCGCAGTCAAAAGGGCGGGCTTGGTAAAAGTTGCCAGTTCTGCTCAGCTCCTCTCTGTGGGACAAGGGGACCCCTATAGCCCTGTGCTCATCCTTCCCTCAAAGCCTCAGCCATGTAGCAGGATGAATTTGGGGAAGCTAGGACCCCGCAGATGGAAAGGGGTGCCCGGGGGCAAGCTGGGGCGGAATAAGCAGAAAATCCAGTAGAGGGGGGAGACCCCCTATATGGCCAGAAAGCCTTGGGGATTGGAAGCTGTCTGTATACCCCTCCCGGGGCTCCTGAGTGGCCGGGCTGGAACCAACTTACCGGTCCTGTTGTATTGGCTGGCTCTGGATCAGGGCCCCTTGCTGGCCCAGGACTTCGCAGTCAAAAGGGCGGGCTTGGTAAGAGTTGCCCTCTCTGGTCTGCTCCGCTTGCTCTGTGGGACAAGGGGACCCCTGTAGCCCTGCACTCACCCTTCCCCCAAAGCCTCCTTCATATTATTTTCCAAACATGGGTTTTCCTAACCTTTCATTTTACTGTCCAGTTATATACTTTCATTGTCAATATTTATTCATATTTTTCTATGTAGCATTGGTAGCTTTTATCATACATTTATGATGGCATCATTTTCTTCTTGTAGTATTAGCTGTGCACAGTGTGTCTCCTGGCTGATGGAAGCCAGCAAGCACATAAGCGTGTGAGGTCCATAAGGAGATTTTCATTCTGTTTCCTTCTTGACTTGCTTGTCAGAAATTTAAATTGCCATTCAGTTCCTAATGGTACGCAGGCATGATGCTCTCTGCCTGGGCTGCTTCACAGATGCCCTGTTTAGATAAGATAGCAGTGGTGTGTGATCACATAGTTGTTTGACACATGAGTGTTTGGGAATGCCAGAAATGACATAGATAGAAATGTGTATTTACTTGGTTATTCAGATTTTTAAAAGCTGAGTCTAAATCTGAGTCTAACAGTAGATTTTGGCCAAATGCTGAGAACAAGATAGAATTTTCCCTCCCCTTTTCCCCTCCAGTCCTAAGAGAGGGCAGGTTACCCTGCCCTGTGGGAAGCCCAAGGCTCTCTCCCCTCCATCCAGGCCTAGGAAGGTGTGAATCCAAACTGACTAGGATCCCAAAAAGCCAGTACATGCAGTAGAATCAAATCCCAGTGCCATTATCATTGGCTTCTCAGTCAGTCCCCATTGTCAGTCATATTCAGAGAGTCTGTTTCGATCACATGCTCGTTCAGTCCCAGTCCAGCTGGCCTTGGTGAGCTCCC
>PVIU01002231.1:0-103241 GCA_004026605.1 Ondatra zibethicus | reverse complement strand
GAGGGGGAGTGGGGAAGCGGGAGGGAAATGGGAAGAGCGGAGGAGGTGGAAATTTTGAATGGTACTATTTATAATGCAATAATAAAAAATTAAATGTGAAAAAAATAAATTGCTCTCTGGGTGAGACTTTGTTAAGTCTGTGCAGGAAATGAATACAGCAAGTTAACCACTTTTAACAGGGTTTCCCAGCAAAATGAAGACTCTGAAGCAGGCATTCAATTTACAAAATGTGGAAACAAGCAAGAGGCATTTGTACTGCTCTGATAAATTACCCTGATTGTTTAAGAAAAAAAAACTAAATACAGTAAAATAGTTTTTGGCATATGAAAAAAAAAAGATAGAATTCTCAGTCACTCAGGTGTGCTGTTAAGTTGCTAATGTGAGCTTTCTCTACGTTCTTTATGTGGGCACTTAGTGTTGTGAACTTTCCTCTTAGCACTGCTTTCATAGTGTCCCATAAGTTTGAGTATGCTGTGCTTTCATTTTTGTTGAATTCTAGGAAGTCTTTAATTTCTTTATTTCTTCCTTGACCCAGTGATGATCCAGTAGCATTGTTAAATTTCCATGAGTTTGTAGGCTTTCTGCAATTAGTGTTATTGTTGAATTCTAACTTTAAGTCATGGTTCCATGAGATTCTGAGAAGAAGGTATATTCTTTTTTGTTTGGGTGGAGTGTTGTATAGATGTCTGTTAAGTCCATTTGACTCATAATGCCTGTTAGTTCCCTTATTTCTCTGTTAAGTTTCTGTCTGACTTACCTGACCTGTTCACTGGTGAGAGCAGGGTATTGAAATATCCCACTATTAGTGTGTGGGGTTTGATGTATGATTAAAGCTTTAGTAATATTTCTTTCACAAATGTGGGTGCCCTTGTATTTTGGGCTTAGATGTCCAGAATTCAGACTTCATCATGATGGGTTTTTCCTGTGATGAGTATGAAGTGTCCTTCTCCATCTCTTTTGATTAACCTCAGTTTGAAGTCCATTTTGTTAGATATTAGGATACCTATACCAGCTTGTTTCTTACGTCCATTTGGTTGGAAACTCTTTTCCCAACCCTTTACTCTTAGGCAATGTTTCTCTTTGAGGTTGAGGTGTGTTTCTTGTATGCAGAGGAAGGATGGGTCCTGTTTTCATACCCATTCTGTTAGCCTGTGTCTTTTTAGAGGTGAATTGAGTCCATTTATATTAAGAGATACTAATGGTCAGTGATTGTTAATTCATGTTATTTTTGGTTTGTTATTGGTGGTGGTGTCTTTGGAGGTTGCTGTGTGAGGTTATCTATTGCTTGTGCTTTTGTGGGTACAGGTAGCTTCCTTGGGTTGGAGTTTTGATTCTAGTACTTTCTGTAGTGCTGGATGTGTAGATAAGTATTGTTTAAATCTGGTTTTGTCATAGAATATCTTGTTTTCCCCGTCTATGGTGATTGAGAGCTTTACTTGGTATAGTAGCCTGGGCTGGCATCCATGGTCTCTTAGTGTCTGCAGATCGTCTGTTCGGGACCCTCTGAGAAGTTGGGTGTAATTCTGGTAGGTCTGCCTTTATATTTTACTTTGCTATTTTCCTTTGCAGCTCTTAATATTCTTTCTTCATTCTGTATGTTTAGTGTTTTGATTAGGATATGGTGAGGTAACTTTTTTTTGGTCCAGTCTATTTGTTATTCTGTAAGCTTCTTGTATCTTCTTAGGCATGTTCTTTTTTAGGTTGGGAAAGTTTTCTTCTATGATTTTGTTGACTATATTCTCTGTGCCCTTGAGCTGGACTCCTTCTCCTTCTTCTATCCCTATTATTCTTAGGTTTGGTCTTTTCATGGTGTCCCAGATTTCCTGGATGTTTTGTGTTAACAGTTTGTTAGATTTAACATTTTCTTTGACTGATGAATCTATTTCCTCTATTGTATCTTCAATGCCTGAGATTCTTTCTTCTATTTCTTTCATTCTGTTGGTTATACTTGCAACTGTAGTTCCTGTTCATCTACCCCCAAATTTTCTATTTCCAGAATTCCATCAGTTTGTGTTTTCTTTATTGCCTCTATTTCAATTTTCAAGTCTTGAACTGTTTCCTTTACTTGTTTGATTGTTTTTTCTTGGTTTTCTTTAAGGGATTTATGTATTTCTTTCAGCTTTCTTTTTATATTTTCCTCTGTTTCCTTAAGGGAATCTTTTATTTCCTCTTTAAAGGCCTCTATAATCTTGATAAAGTTACTTTTAAGGTCCTTTTCTTCTGCATCGTCTGTGTTGGGATGTTCAGGTCTTGCTGTTGTAGAACCACTAATTTCTGGTGTTGTCACACTGCTCCTTATGTTGTTGAGTGTGTTCTTACACTGCCACCTACCCATTTCTTCCTCCAATCATTGCAGCTGGGGCCTGTGGCACCAGTGGTCCCTATTCCTCCAGGTATATGTGTGTGGTCTGTGACTCTGGTGGTCACCAGTGCGGCAAGGGATTGACCACCCTTCTTAAATTCTACCCACAGACAACCTTTATTTTTTTAACCTGAGAAACTTTTGTATCAGTATGTTAAGGAGATATACAAATTAAACATTTACTAATAACAAGTAACAAATAAGTATAATTGTTAATAACATATAATAAAGATATGTTATAAAAAAACTGGTTTCAAATTAATTCTTTGGCATATATATTTTACCACTCATTAAATTTGAGAGCAAATTTGCATACTAATGAGACGAATGTGATGGTAAGGAGATAATGAGTCTTCTTGTAGTCATGTAGCTTCTATGAGATCAGCTAACTTCCATGTACTGCGAAATCAGTATAGTTCATAGCACGCCATTGTCTGTGCTGAGGATTTTCAGGCTGTGTCCATTGCCATCTGGCATGTGCAGTGAAAGTGTGTCGTGCACTCAGAACATAGGCTGCAGGGGAGTTGCATGTCTCATTACCTCTGCTGTTGCTGTGATAAATTCTCAAGGAGAAGGTCACGCTTTGATGGCACAGTGTCCATCCTGGAAGGCAGGTCCTGGTGGCAGGAGCTGAAGGAACTGGTCGCCTTATCTCCACAGGCTGAGGGCAGAGAGTGATGATCGTGGCTGCTCAGCTCCTTCGCTCCTTCTTAGACCTGTGAGGCCCATGCCCAGAGGACAGTGCTGTCCCCTCCGAGGGAGGGTCTTCCCACCTCAACCTCCCCAGGATCTCCTTCACAAGCATTCCTAGGGGCTAGCCTCATCTGGAGAGTCCCTCAGAGGCCTGTCTCTTAGGTGATTCTAGGGCATGCCATATTGACAATTGTTATCGATCATTGGGTCATCTGTAACACTAGTGACAGCTGCCGGAAATATTTTGAATGCATTCTGTATTTGACCTTGAGTTCACTGGCTGCATGGTCTGCAAACGTTTGACTGCGCAGTCCCCTTGTTAAGGCAGAATCTCATTCCACTTCCTTCATCCGTCCATCTGTTGATGGCATCCAGGTCATTGCCATCCATCCGTTAGCTATTGTGGCTCATGCTGCAGGGAACCAGACTCTCTTTACGAGGTGGCAACTTTGTCTCTTTGGGGTGCATACCCAGGAAGAGCACAGTTGAGTCATGCGGGGGGGGGTTTCATTTTTCGGTTTCTTTATAAATCTCCTTTCTCTCTCCCACAATGTCCATACCAAGCTATGTTCCTATCAGCAGTGAGCTAGGGTCCCTTTTCTCGGCGCCATCTCTGATGTTTCTTGTTGCTTGCTCTTTGGAGACGGCCATCCTCACAGGTGTGGGATAGGACACTTGGTGCTTTACCATGTGTTTCCCTGGTGATGCAGGGAGCTACGTACCTTGTGACTGTTGTCTGTTGTTTTGAATTTTGAAAACATTAATTATGTGTGTGAGATATGGGAGCCAGAGAGTGAGACAGAGTGAGAGAGTGAGTGAGAGTGAGAATGAGAGAGAGAGAGAGAGAGAGAGAGAGAGAGAGAGAGAGAGAGAGAACTGTAGTGAGTCCGAGGGTCAGGCCAAAGTAGAGCTTTGTTAGTTTTCTCCTTCACCCTTGTTTCTGAGGCAAGATCCCTCTCGTTTCTGTGGCTGCCCAGCATAGGTCAGGATAGCCGGCTCTGAACTTCCATTTCATCCTGTCTCCGTGTCTCATTTCACAGTGGAGGGATCAAGATCACAAATGTTTGCTGTCACATTCAGCTTCAAAAAACAGAACAGACAAATCAACAAAACCCATGTCACAAAGCTTGGGTTCCAAGTATCAAACCCACGCCACAAAGCTCACACGGCAAGCACGCTCACCCTGGAGCCCTCCTGGCCTTCTTTTCCATCTTTGCATCTGTTTGGGACAAGTGTCTGCTTGGGTCCTGCCTATGAGATTGTTGGCTTTGCTGTTATTGAGCTGGGTGAATTCCTTATAAAGCTTGCATATTAGCTTACCACAATTAGCTTGTGATTGGTTCATGTGCTCTCTCTCTCTCTCTCTCTCTCTCTCTCTCTCCCTCTGTAAGCTGCTTTTCCATTTTCTTGCTTGTTCCTTTGTTGTGCAGAGCTCTGAAGCTTGACATGGTTCCTTTAGTTTATTTTTATGCTTGTAGCCTTAAGCTGGCTTGCCCTCTTCTTATGTTTTCTGAAGGCAGGTCTGGCTTTATCATTTCTTTTAATCTACTTTTACATCTCAAGGGCTTATCATGATGTTGCCTAAGAATGAAAAAAAACTGTTATGAGTATTACTGCTGATACCCCTAATATTAGTGATTTGTGTTTTATTTTTATGTAGCTCAGGCTGACCTTAAAATTTCTATTCTCCTACCTCGCTCACCCAAGTGCTGGATTTGCAGATTACACCTGGTTCAATTGTTGCTTTCGATGCTATGGTCTCCATAGCTGGTGAGCTAGTTTAGGCCCCTCAGGCCTGAAGAATGGGCATGGGCCTTTTCTCACTGTGGTCCCCTAACACCTCCATAGAGCAGCACAAGAGGAAGATGTGGAAGAATTGTGGGGAGAGAAGAACATTGGAAAGGCGTGTAGAAAATTCTGCACTGCAGAGAGCAGTAGCACCAGTATGAGTCTGCTGGAAATGTAGGGTTTCTGGAAATACTTGTCCACAAGGAACACCTATTTTCTGTCTAATTCTGCTTTCTCAGTAAAGGAATAATTGCTCCAAGTCCAGTGATGACGGGGGAAGAGAGGCAAAATTACTCCATGTCTCCCAGCACACATGCTATTAATACCAGAGAAATCATTCATCGGTCTGACAAACCTGTGGAACTCTTGGCTTACACACTGCTTTCATTGTCTGTGCATTCAGGAAAATGTGACTGTCTGGATCTTTTTCCTATGTGGTTTTTTTCCTTTTATGATTCAGAGAGGAAACCAATATGAACGTGATTTGTTAGCTGTCAGGCACCAGCTGGAAGAAGGTACTCTCATTTGACCATGGCAAGTTTTTCTTCTCCGTTCCTCATGGTACTTTAGGCTGAATCATGATTTAGTGGAGTTTAGAGGGGAGAGCTTCAGTCCGGAAGGAAGGACCTCATGAGAGGTGGAAAGACTTGAGAGTGAAGTCATGCACCACCATGGTGCCACGTCTGTGACCTGAGACAAACTGTGGGAAAAGTATCTCAAAGCTGCCCGCTCCATGGTATGATGGGAACTGGATGGACATTCTGTCCTGAAGGCCTGTGCTGCATGGCAGGTATTGGGCCCATTTATGCAAAAGATTCCTTGAGTAGAGAAAAGGGAAGTGGGCCAGCATGGTTCTGAGTACTTGGCAAACAGAGAGGAAACATCCCAAACTTAGACTCACAGATCTGCATGTGTGTTTCTTCCTGTGGCCTAGGCAAGTCTTGAGACCACGTGCGGCTCATTTTTATAGAGATAAATTGAGCATAATGAGAATAACAATAATTCTTTCGTGATCTCTTAGAGTTGTTCTGAGGACAAAAGAGAGATGTCACCAGACCTGTAGCAGGGAACCCAGACATCAGTGCATTCTCACCAACATTTAGATGCATGCCCAAGGGACTTCTGCCTATTTTAAGAGATTGTCTTAAATCATGTAAGTCATGTAGTTAAAATATAGTATCTAGGGTGCTCTCTTGACAAAATGTAGGGACAGCTCACACTAAAACACGACCACCCTCGGTCATGCTACCATGCAGTAGAGAAACACTAGTAAGAACTCAATGGTGAGCTGAGTGTAGTGGTGAACATCCCTAATCCCAGCATGCAATAGCTGGGAGGGTGATGAGTTTGAGACTGACCTGGTTGACATAGCAAGACCCTGTCTCAATGATGATGATGACGACAATAATAGTGACGATGATGATGAAGGTAGATGAGAAAGGAAAGGGAAGAACAGTCTATGGTAAGTAAAATGTTGGTATAGCAGCAAAATGTGACATTAAAATCCTTTGACAGAACAAAGGCTTTTGTCCTTAGTCCCCTCCTTTGTCCTTTTCTCATTGAAACCAGTGTGAAGGGGAACCCAGCCAAGATCCAAAAGCAGGAGGGAACACCTAGCAGAGTGTAGTGTAGTGAGCATAGTGGCCCGTGGGCTGGATAGGCTGCCAGGCCCACAATCCTATGGCCTCCCTGGCTGTGAGCATCATGTCATCAGCAAGGCTGGGTGATGGAACAATAATGGCCGTACCCAATATCTAACTTCACATTCTACTGGGATAGCACGATGTCACATGACAGGGAACTTTTAGGAAATTCTCTTCTGGAAGAAAAATGAATGTCAGTCCCTTAGGCTGGGAGTGCCAAGGGCAGCCTCTAGTGTGGGTCTTCCTGCTGTGCTATAATGTGGCAGAGGACGGCATGTGGGGCAGCCCTCCAGGGCAGAGAGAGCAGAAGCAGAAAAACCAAGTGATCTGAACTCCCTCCTGTGACGGTGGCCTTGATTACGCGTAGCATAGACCCCATGACCTAAGCTGGTCCTTGGGGCCTGCATCAGTCTTCAGTGCCACCCACTCTGGCTAGGGCTCTTTTGTTCAATATACAAGGGATAAGTCAAGGAGCCACTAGGAATACTATCCTAGTGAGGCTTAATCTTGGGGATAAGAGAGGCAGCACAAGAAATGGGGCCCTGACATGTGACAGAACCTTTCCCGGGGAGACACAGCTCACCCCAGCTAGGAAGTCCATGATAGACCAACGTACAGATACCACCAAAGTCCAACTTAGTGGATCATGAGCTTTATTAGGGTTGCTTAAAGGAGTATGGGTGAGGGTTACATATAGGAGCAGAAATGACTCAAAGACAGCTGCACCACCAAAGGCCACCCCAGCATGGGTGACAGTTTACAAGAGCTGGAAACCTGAGAGACACTGTCTGCAGGTCGTTCACCAGGCTGGAGAGTGTCCTTTCCAAGTGATGTAGTTGATCTAAACCTCTTTCAGGCAGCTAGGGTGGTTTCTGCTTCTTCCAGGCAGCTCAGCTTGTCTCAGAGTGGCTCTCGGCAGCTTTATTGCTTACTCTGGGAGTCAGGGGCCTAGTGAGTCTGGTCCGTTTCAGGGACTTCCTGGGACTGCTTTGAGTTGCTCACCTTCCTATTTGAGGAGCATCCCTGCAGGATGGGATGTTTTGGTTTCAGAGGAAATGGTTACGCAGCAGACTCCTGTCATGCTCTCCTAGTAAGGAAAGGTTAAAGTTTGTATTCAGATGCATTGACCTTTGACCCAGAGCTGGAGCAGGTGTATAGGTGCTCATTCTGCATGACCTATGAAAGTGTTCATCACCAACACTGGGTGGGTGTGAGGTGCCGGAAGCTGGGTGGTAAACAGAGCTATCCTACAATGCATGGCCCGCAAGACCACTTGTTGACCAGGAACAGCCGAGTAGACGAACTGTGGCTCTTCTCAGTGTCACACATCTGTCAATCTGATTACATTGGCAAATACATTTTGACATACATTTTGGAGACAACAGTCAAACAGGCATTGGGGGTTTTGTGCTGCTTTATCTTGTAGTAGTGAGGAATGGGTCATGTTCCCGGCACCCAGTTAGTTTATCTCCGAAATAATTACACCAAAACTGTATTTATTTAATTACTGCCTGGCCCATTAGTTCTAGCCTCTTATTGGCCAACTCTCACATCTTGATTAACGCATTTTTATTAATGTGTATCGCCACTTGACTGTGGCTTACCGGTATGAGTCTAAGCGGTGTCCATCTTGGCCAGGAGAATCATGGCATTTGTTACACTTCCTTTTCTCCCCCAGTATTTCATTTTGTCTACTACACCCACCTAAGGGCTGCCCTATCAAAAGGCCAAGGAAATTTTTTTAACCAATATTTAACCAATGAAAGCAATAGAAATATAGAAGGACCTCCTACACCATTTCCCCTTTTTCTGTTTAAACAAAAAAGAAAGGCTTTAACTTTAACATAGTAAAATTACATATAATAAAACAGTTATCAAGTAAGAATTACAGTTACAATATTTAGATTTAATTTATTTTTTATTATAACAATGGAAAACTATTATTATAACTATTTATTTTTTAACTCTATTAAAGACTCCAGAAGGATAAAATATTACCTATGCAAGCAAGAAATAAGTAACTTACCAAACTCTAGAAATGACAGAGACATTTTGTTGTCTGGACAGTCACCCAAAGTTTTCTGTACCATAGGGGCATTCATTTTTGGCCTTTAGGCCCATAGTATCTAGTAGACATTTTCATGAAGTAGGAAAATTTAAAGATAGTTTAGTCACTTTTTTTGTGTCCTGTAGAATGTCTTGTATACTCTTTTATGAAGCAGGAACCCTGAAGGATCATCTCACCTTTAGGCAAGTTTAGTAGTCCTCTCTCTGTGGGTTCTTTGTGTCTAGCAGGAGCAGTTTCTTGCCCAAATGGCGGCAAACTCCATAAGGAGCCTCTTTGATGCCCATCTTTTTTATGAAGTATCGGGTGCTGTCAGGAGTAGACCTGTCTCATCGTTATGAAAAGTCCTAAGTTATTAAAACATTTAAATGTCATATTTTGAGTCTTTGAAAGATATGAAGAATGCCTATCTGAAATATATCTATGCACATCTAGAAAATTTAACTAATATGACTACAAACTTGACTATTATAGATGATCATCCATTAACAACCTGTATTCTGAACTTCCTCTAGCATTATCTGAACATTTCTCACACATTCTTAAAAAACTAATTGTACACCCCACCCCACCCCTCCAGTCATGGGGTTAGCAAGTGACCCAGCCCAGATACGGCATCATATTGTTTTGATTTCTATCATTGCTGTGTTAAAATGTCTCACGGAGCAACTTAAAGGAGGGAGGGCTTATTTTGGCTCACGGGTCCTGATGAGTAGGGCATGTGATGGGAACACAAGAAAGCTGTTCATGATGCCCTCGAGGTCAGGTCAGCAAGGAGAGGGTCTCCTACCCCAGCAGTTGTTAACTCCTTTTTAATACTGCTGAGGAGGGGTCCTCCAGAATATTCCAAGTGTTTGTTTTCCCAGACGTGTGACCTTTGTTTACCCTTTTAGCCTTCCCCTTCTTCTCTTCAACATGGAAAAAACTGCCGTACAGCAAGGAGTCACAGTGGAGCAGAACAGTTCCCCTCATGAAAGCCAGACAGAACTAATTCAGTTCGCTCAGACTCCTTGTTTATGGAATATAATGCTGTGGGATAATGTTCTTGTACGCTGTACAGATTTGTCACTCATATCGATTTAATAAAATGCTGATTGGCCAGTAGCCAGGTAGGAAGTATAGGTGGGACAACCAGACTAGGAGAATTCTGGGAAGAGGAAAGGCAGAGATGCAGTCACCAGTCAGACACAGAGGAAGCAAGATAAGAATGCCTTACTGAGAAAAGGTATCAAGCCATGTGACTAAATATAGACAAGAATTATGGGTTAATTTAAGTTGTAGGAGCTAATTAGTAATAAGCCTGAGCAATAGGACAAACAGTTTGTAATTAATATAAGCCTCTGTGTGTTTATTTGGGACTGAATGGCTGTGGGTCAAGGTGGGAAAAAAATCCATCTATAATAGGATCACCCAGATTTTAGTTAATCTTCTCTGGCAACTTATGGATATACCCAGAAATGTGCTTCAGTTATTTCTTGGGTGTTGCTCTGTGCAATCATGTTGACAATCAAGGTATGCCATCATGCCTACAATTTGTCTTCCTAAATGCCGGCTCCTTTACTCATTAAAGGTCAGTGGTTGATCAACTGACCCATAGAGCAGTAACATGTCCAGTACTGAAGAGCCAACAAGGGAATCATCTATAACAGAGTTTGTTGGGGCCAGGCAATCCTGCAAGAGGCCAGTATTTCAAAGACAGAGTGAGAAAAGTGAGATTGTGGCAAAGGTCACAGTGTTCAGCCAAGTCAGTCCTTGACAGCCAGAAGGCAGGTTACCTTACCATCTTCTGAGATGACACCATTCATTTTGCACCTGATTCTATTCAGAGGGCCTGCTACAGAGTTCCCTGTGATCCTGTCCTCAGTTTGGGGGCATGGACCCTCTTTGGCCTACCCTGTTTCACAATCCTCTGCACTCTTCTTAACTACCTGATAGCTGGAAACAAGCCACAGGTGTGTTTCTGCTGCCACTAGATAGCCCGCCATCCTTCAGAGCCAGCTCCTTATAGTCTTTATAGGGTCCGGATGGCTGGACCAGTCAGTGCATCTTCAAGGATCATGCATATTTTTGCCTCTAGACATATTTCAGCCACACCTGGGAGCTGGCATATTTTTCTGAAACATTTTGTAAGTAAAATATTACAGTCATGCCGTTCAATGACTGGAAGTGTGAGTCAATCATAGCATGATCACCGTGGAGACACTGTGGAGGGATTTGGCACTGGGCTGAGGCTGCACGTTCCTGTGGAGACGGCAAGCGCAGGAGACGGCTGCTCACTTAATCCGCTGTTCTTTTCTCTCCCCCTCCTAGGAAGCAAATGGAAGACTGTTGCGATCCGGCACATCTCTTTGCCATGACGAAGATGAACTCCCCCATGGGGAAGAGCCTGTGGTATGATGGGGAATTTCTATACTCGTTCACCATTGACAACTCCACATATTCCCTCTTCCCCCAGGTGAGTGGAATCATTACATTGTGGTGTAGCTCCTTACATTTCTCCTTAAAGGAAGGCTTTTCAGGGGTCTGCTGACCCACTGGGCCTGGTTCTCTTCATCTTCTCTTTTCTCATCTTAATCTTGCACATTTTTTTCTCACATCTTTTCATGTTTTCTGCTTTGATGCACGGGTGGAAGGAAGACGTTAAGAGGAAGGACTTCATAGAGCTGCAGTTTTCCTTACTATTTAGATTTCGGACATAAGAAACTGGGACAAATAGTGGTCAGGGAGTGCTGGGATTCTAGTGCATTGAGGTCGGCTGTGGGAGGATCATAAGGATTTGAGATAAGAATGTTTACTTAGGATTGATGCTGCCACTGGGGAATGGGGACCATACATCTTCTCCGAAGTCTCAAATGCTAACCCTACGGCTACATTCTTGCTCTAAAGTGGAGGAGTGGTGGGTACTGAGAGAAAGAATTCAGTCTGGCCACTTTTGAAATGGTCTAAAGCAGTCTTTGCTTACTTAGTGTTTCCCTGCTTGCTTTCCTGAACATTACAGTGAGATGATTTTTACTAACTAGTTTGAAAAAGACAGGTTTTCATCTTAAAGAACTCTTGGTGAGGGGGGGAGGACTTTGGTGAAACAGCCATTAGGGAGAATTTGAGAAATTAATTTTGGTCTTCCCAGGTCTTCTGGGTGACTTCAGTTTGGCCAGATTGCGTGTAGACAACTCATGTTCAGCCTTAGACAGTAGGACTCAGTTTCTGAGTAGTTCTGTGATAAATAAATCACAAGCTCATTCGTAGAGAAGACGGTCTTATCAATTTGTCACATGAAATTCAGAGTCACAGGCTCTACAAAGTGAACCTGCACTGCTGGGAATATACCTGATGGTCCTAAGTCATCTTACCGCAGCGATACCGGCACATCTGTCCATGCTGACCACGGCACAGAGCCAACCTAGATGTCCCCTAGCAGAGGGATACATAAAGAGGATGTGGTACATATACACAAGGAAAAATTATGCAGTTCTAAAGAAAAATGAAATCAGGACATCTATAAGAAAATGAATAGAACTGGAAATCATTATGTTAACTGAAATAAAACAAACTCAGAAAGTGGATATCACATGTTTTCTCTCATGCAGAATCAAAACATGCATGTATGTGTGTATGTATGCATGTGTACATATGTGTGTATGTAGGTGTGTATTTGTGTGTGTACATGTGTGTATTTGTGTGTGTACATGTGTGTATTTGTGTGTGTGCATATGTATATGTGTTTGTGTGTGTACACATGTGTGTATATGTGTATGTAGGCATGTGTATTTGTATGTGTACATATGTATGTGTATTTGTGTGTACATATGAGTGTATATGTGTAGGTTTGTATATTTGTATGTGTACATGTGTGTGTACATATTTGTATATGTATGTGTGTACATGTGTGTAGGACATGAAAGTAGAAGTGAGAGTATGAGAGGGAGGAAGGACTAAAGGAAGAGGGAAAGGGGAAAAGAAGAGGATGATGGGATACATGTGACATGAACACAGAGTGAAGAAATGTTTGAGATATGGAGAGGACCAGAGAGGGGGAAGGAGGGAAGATGGAGCAGGCTAGGGTACAAATCAGAACAAAGTATAATGAATTAAATGTATGAAAGTGTCACAGTAAAGCCCATGACTTTGTTATGCTAACCAAAAATTAATAAATCAACAACAAAAAAGAAACATCCTGTATTTATTGGATCACCCTTCGGTGTGTTAGATAACTGAATGGTTTTGGAAGGGTCTGCTGTTTAAAGTAGGAAAAACCAACAACTAGGAAATGGGGGCTGCAGAGATGGGGAGCACTTGTTGCTGAGAGGATCCGGGCTTATGCTTGCATGGCAGCTCACAACTTCTGTGACTCCAGTTCCAGTGGATCCGACTCCTCTTCTGACCTCCTGGCGCACCAGGCATGCATGTAGCACAATACATACATGCTGGCAAACACTCATATACATAAAATAAATAGAAATGAGGAAGTATTGGCTCAGTGATAAAAAGCATTTGCATTATAAGCCTGGGCACATGAGTTCAAATTGCCGTTGTTTGTATAAAAGCTGGTCATGTCTGCTTGTGCCTATACTCCTGCGTGGGGGGTGGGTGTAAAATCTGGGCCTGTCTGCTGGGCCTGCACTTCTGCATGGGGTGTGGTGTGAGAGCTGGACCTGTCTGCTGTGCCTGTACTCCTACATGGAGTGGGGCTGGAGACAGGTGGATCCCAGGAGTCGTTGGCCAGCCAGCCTAGCTAAATCAGTGAGCTTCTGCTTTAAAGAGAGGCCCTACCTCAAGACAAGCAGGCAGAAAATGGTAGAAGATGACTTCCAAGGTCCTCTGTCCTCCACATATGTACTCATGGAAGTGCACACCCATGCACTCATGCGCACACACCACATACATGTACAGCATACTATACATACATACACATATGCACATGCACACACATGCTAGTAAATCAGGCTTTAATTCTGTCTCAATGTTCACGTATTCTTTCATCCCATTGTTTTCGGCTCTGGAGACTTCCTAATATCGAAGGAGGTGCGGATTTGAATTTTGTCTATCTAAATACCAACGAAATGCCTTGGATAACTCACCTGTCTCCTCTGAGACTCAGCTTTCTTCTCTGTATGGTGGAGAGAGGAGTGTGGGTCCTGTCTACTCAGAGTGGCAGTGGACTAAGGTATCTCAAGCCTGCTGGTGTGCACTGTAACCCCTGATTGCCAGTACTGATGCTCTGACTCACGAGACCCGGAGTGTCAGTCAGGACAATGTATGGAGAGCACTCCGGGCATTTTGGGTGAAAAGATAATTTGTCAGGGGACCAGAGCTTCCGACACTAGAAGAAGGGGTGAGGCATCAGCCAAGATGTTACTCCTGGAGTTGAGTTCCATAACTTGATATAAGTGCTTTAGGACCAGAACATTCTAGAATGACTGCCTTTTGTGTGGCCACAGTCACCTCCAGAAGAAACAGTGGCCAGAAGATGGAACACAGGACTTCCTTTCCTTCAGGTCTCATTCAGGTATGTGCAACACAAAGATTAATTTCCATCTGAAGCATCTGTTGCCTAGACATAAGAGACAGGCAGCATTTCACTCCCAGGACTCAGCAAGGCGGAAAGGAAAGAGTGGTATCCAATGCGAGCTGATGCGTAAGATCCTCCCTGAAACTAGCGCTAGCCAGGCAGGGTGGCACACACCTGCAGTCCCAGTCCACGGGAGGCTTGAAGCAGGATGAACCCACCTCGGGTCACATTGAAGGCTACAGCACACCGGGCACATTTGATCTGAATTCATCTAAGCCTTCACTCTGTGAACAGATAGGATCTGATGCTATGCTGCCCGTCGCATGGAGGAGACTCAGTCTAAGGTGCAGGGTGAGTTCCAGGCCAGCCTGAGTTGCACAGCAAGACATAGCTTTAAGACAAACAAAACAACAAATAGTGATGAGCTAAATGAAGACAAGAAAAGAAACAATTGTCTTTAACAGTTAAGAAAAAAAAAAAAGCTAAAAGCAATCAAGAAAAGGCTTTGGTAGTGGAGGGTTTCCGGTACAGCAAGTGGCCTTTACCTTTATAGTAGGAAATAGATTGGAGGGAAAGAGATGATTAAAGAGAAACAATTGAACCTGGCGCCATATCTGACAGTCCCAGGACCAGGACGGAAGGAAGCATTTCCTTTTCTCTGTTCCCAACACTGTCTCACAATAATAAAGGAAAACTGTGGTTTTATGTAGGAACCAGAGGTCATTACATCACTATGTGTGCTTAATTGTGCAAAACACAATGAATAGATTTTTAAGGATGCGTGTGTATTTTCCTGTGAGATTCTGGAATGATGAACACTCTGGAGGACCAGTAGCTTCCTGTGGATGCCCCTCCCCCATATTTCTGGCCTGTTACAAGCAGACTAAGTTGCCAGCCAGATGGTGTCCTTCGTTTGTGTTGCTCCTAGGAAGCAGAAAGAAAAACTGCTAGGTTTTGCCAGTGTGAGCAAAGCACGGCTTCTCCCGAGTGCCCTGGCCAGCCCTTTCCCCACTGTCGTCAGGCTAGTTCAGATTCAGAGGCTCCATCTAGGGTGTGCCTGAGCTGCTCACGTCTCATGGCAGACAGGAACCATAGTGGAGTCAGAGCAGGAAGTGGTCAGGACAAGCGCTAGCCCCCAAAGACAAGAAACCCCTTATGTAATCTACTTCTTCCATCTGAGACCACCTTCTGTCATTCCAGAGCCTTCCAATAATCTACTCAAAATTTGAGTCTATCCCAGGGTTAAAGCATTCATTAGGCCCCCACGATCTAACCTTCTCTGGAAACACCCAACACAGGGGTACATTGCTAACCCCCCACTGCTTCTCAGTCCCATCAACTCGATGATCACGATGCAGCATCAGACTGAATTCCAGGAAAGCCGTTCCCTGGTATTCCCAGGTCACCCATTCGACTGTCACGTCCCCAACACTGCACACGCATTAGCCACAATTCCTACCATTGTTATTCCTCGGCCACTTTGAATCATCATTTTATTGTTGCTGCCAAAATGCAATCAAAGAGAAAGGTGCCGTGTTTGTTGGGGAGTCTTACCAGGTCCTCTTTAGGGCTGTGTCCATAGACAAGGACTCTGGAGATTACTGTGTCTTGGGGGTGTTGCACCAAAGCTGTTATCACAGTCTGCCAATTCTTACATAGACCTTCCACAATTTCCTGTAGCCTCATTATCAGCTGAATTAAATTCTGACATAGGCATAATAGTTCTCCACATAATTGCATATGTGCACATTGCTGTTTCCTCGGAGTTCTCTCCTGGTTCCAGGATTCTTGTGTGAGCTTTCGAGGGATGAGCTTTCTTCTTTGTAGTAGAGCGATGCTTCCCACATTATACCGATACACATTTCCTTCTGCTCGTTTGCCAGGATGCCCTGTCCAGTCCCACTCAGGCTGAGCTTTAGGGAATCACGAGCTCATGTACGTGTGTCCTAATGGCTCTGTGAATGAATTTTGGTGAAATAACTGTTGAACATGGTTAGACACAAAGGCTGATTTTATTTTTTTGATTTATTTATTTTGCTGGAACTTTTAATATGGATTCTTGGATTACGCTTCAAATCTCTCAAGGATGGGAGTGAGGCTAAGCGATTTCTATCATCTGAGATGCTTGGATCATTAAACTTACCAGTTTGGATTAAGAGGCACCTAGATGAGGAAAGTACACTTCTGGGTGTGTCCGTGGCAGCATAGTCAGACAACTCAGAAGGAAGATCCATCCTGGATATGTGTGGTGCCATCCAATGTGGTGGAACAGAAACAGGAGGAGGAAGCCACTGATGTAGGAATGCTTCCTGCTTTGTTTCCTGACTACTGCATTGGCTCAGGTATACCACAGACTCCCTGCTGTGGAAATGCTGTCTTTAACTCTTATCTATCTATCTATCTATGGTGTGTGTGTGTGTGTGTGTGTATGTGTGTGTGTATACAGAGGACAGTATGATATCTGGGCAATGGCTCAGTTAGTAAAGTGCTCACTGTACAAGCTTGAGGACCTGAGTTCAAATCCTCAGTGTCCATGTAAAAATCTGGATATAGTGGTATAACTTATCATTCCAGTGCTGGGGACGCAGAGACAGGTGGATCGCTAGCGCTCAGTGACTCATTGCTCTAGCCAGGTTTAAGTGGGGGAGCTTGTTTTAAACCACAAGGTGGGTGACACCTGAGGCTGTCTTCTGGGTTCCACGCACGTGTATATTCATGCACCCACACAAGCACCACTCTGCACCGGCAAGCTAACCCCCACCCTAGGTTGGATTATCACTTTCCTTGTTAGTTAAGGATCTTCTATCCAACCTCTACATTTTGTGGGTTTTGGTAATTGAACCCAGGACCTAGTGCTATATTGCTCAAGCTATAGTCCCAACCTCAGGGCTGTCCTTTCTCAGCCTCCATGGTCCAACAATTGCAGGAATTACAATAAAATAAAATCTATTTTGAGTTAGAATACATCCCTTAGGAGAAGCATACATTTCTTTGGGCAAGAAAGGAACAAGAATGTGAAAAACCACATTTGCTCTGATACAATCAGAAAAATATCCCCCTTGGTGCAATAAAAAGTGTAGCTAGCTCCCTCTCTTCTGATGAAGGATAGCCACACGGTGTGGGTCACAAACCAGACTGGTTTCCTCAGAGTGGTCCGCAAAGCCATGTGCAGAGAGTGAACACATTCCACCCCACACCAGCCCCTCAGTTTGACCCCCAACTCCCATTGTGCTCTCCTGAGGCTGGCCAGGCTGTGTCTTTGGCCTCTGGGAAACCCAGGAAGACATTTCAGAATAGTTTCTGAAATCGGCCTTGTTGAAATGACAGCATACACTTTCCCTCTTCATAGACCTGTGCTGAATGTAATTTTCTCAGCTCCTGGATATTCCTGTGTCTTGTAGCAATTTCTTTTTCCTCCTGGTGAAATTCATATGCTGATATAAATAGTGGTATTGCTTAGTCACTTCCCAAACACACGTTCTTTCAGCTGTAGAGGAAAAGGGGACTGAGTTTATTGGGCACAGAGCATTGCCAGGTGTGCGTCTCATTTGTTGCCAGACTTGCTTGATTACCTAACAGGTGCTCGCTGATCTCAAGTAATAGGAAATTAGAGGGTAGGTGGTTCAGGGGTGAGTCCTGGCTACTGTGTACCATCAGTATGTCAGGATTCTTTCGCTGAGTCATACCAGCTGATGGCCAAGGAGATACCTAAACCCTAACCCACCCTAACCCTAACCCTAATCCTAACTTGGTTCCAGGATTCCAGCAGGAAGAAGGAGACTGAAGAGCAGTCCTGGCACACTAATGTTCTTGTGTCATTGGTCAGAACTAAGTCACATCCACCTGTCTAGCTGCAGAGAGACTTAGCATCTCATGATTTGAACTCCAGGACAACACGCTGCCTTTGCCAGCCCATACTGTGTGCCTTGCTTTTGTCACGTGTCTTAGCCTGTCCTTTAAATACCTCTGTACATTGTCGTTATTCTTTCCACTTCATGGATGGAACTAAGAGTGAGAGGTGTCACTCGGCAATTCTGGTTTCTAGAGCTGGTGGGTAAAAAGCTGGAATATGAAACCTAGCCAGTACAATTTCAGAGGTTTTATGGGGGGCTAGGAAGATGGCTCAGCTGGTAAAGTGTTTGCCATAAAAGCATGTAGACTTGAGTTCAGTCCCCAGAACCAGGTGAAAATTGGGCATGGCAGTGTATGCCTATAATCCCAGCACCAGGGAAGCATAAGAAGCCCTGGAGTGTGCCGGCGCAGCCAGTCTAACCTAATGGGTAAGCTTCAGGTTAAGAGAAAGACCTTTCAAAGACAACAGTAGAGAGTGATTTAGAAAGACTTAGGATGTCTTTGTCTGACCTCCACATGTGTACATACACATACAAAACCAAACCATACACATGCGTGCACGCAAAACCCTTATAGCAGCGTATCGTTTACTTATTTCCTTTAGAGACCTGATCTCCAATAGGTGAGTTCTTCCCTCTTAGTCACCTTGAAACTGTTTTAAAGAGTTTCACTTTCCTGACTTTGGAACAGCTGGGGCCTTTTATTTGCCACCATTCAGGAGAAAAAGGAAAGTGTGGAATTAGAGACTATGGGCCCTGCACTTTACAGTGTCTCTCTCTGGCTTTGTGTGCCCCAGTCACCCATTTAGAAGAGAAACAAGAGCAACTGCGTTGTTTTAATATTTATAAAAGAGAAATCCAGGTCGCCGGAGGGAGTCAGACAGTTTTTGCATATAACTTCCTTGTAGGAATCTAGACTATTCCTCCATTACCACTGAGTAACTTGGGCAGTTTACCCTGCTGTTTTTGGTTGAATGCCAATATTGCAGACCATTGTGGGTGATACAACGTAAATATCCAGGTCCACTATTGGCCTTTTTCTGATATCATTTTTTATTCTATATAATTTATATCAACTACATCCAACCTGGTTTCATAATTTATAAGATGGAATAAGTTACTCTGGTCTTTAATTTAAATTTTAGCAGTATTTTCAAATACAATGTTAAAACACAGTTATAGATATAAAAGTGCTTTGCAATGATTTCTCCAAGGAAGTCAATGATATTATTATCATTATTTTTTGATATTATTTATCACTATTTATTTTATTTTGTTTTTAGACAGGGTCTTATGTGGTCTAGGCTGTGGAAGGACGCTTAAAAGAAATCCCATACTAGCTCAGAATTGAGAAATAGATGGTTATTTATTTAGGGGTAGACTCAAATCAGAATCCTCTGCTTGAACGGAACCAAATCCTGCAACCAGAAAGGAGAGGCACCTAAAAAGTGGTCAGATGCACACTCTACATTGGCATACATAGTATAAGAGGCCACGTCCCAGTGGGCGGGCAACCACTGGCTGTAAGACTTCCTACAGCACTAGGCTGGCTTCCAACTCACTCCATAGCCAAAGATGCCCCTGAACTCCTGATCCTCCTGCCTATGCCTCCTAAATGCTGGGATTACAGGCATAGACAACCATACCCAGTTTATCCAGTGCTGGGGATTAAAGCCATGGCGTCATGTGTGCTATCATGTATTCCATCAACTGAACTACATCCCTGGCCACTATATGTTCTTATCTGTCAAGGCATTAGTGGACTTAAGCCTTTCCTGGAAAGTTTGGTGATTCCAGGACCTGATGGGAGAAGCTCCCCACCAGTCAAAGGCTGAAACCAATCTCCCAAGACAGTAAAAGAAGTGAATAGGCTGAGTGTAGGGTCCAGGGGGAAGTAGAGTATTGATAAAAATATTTTTGTTAAAGCATTGATAAAACTATAAAAGGATTCTGCAGTGTGTACATCTGCATCATTGTATTTGTAGAAGAGGATAATGGAATGTACAGTGTGGAGTGAATTGCTCATTTCCAGTCATTAAGATGGAGTTGCAGTGGATTGCTGTCTGTAATTCTCCGAAGTGCTCTGCTATTAAGAAGATGGACAGGTGGACCCTCCCAGGACTGCCAAGTATTTGCTGACTTTGTTTGTAATTTTAATATTAAACATTTTAATCATGAGTGGTTTTGCCTGCATGGATGCTTGTGCACCCCTGAAGCTGATCCTGTGAAGGACAGAAGAGGATGTGTGATCCCTGGAACTGGAGTTAGAAGCAGTTGTAAGCCACCATGTGGGCGCTAGGACTCAAACGTCAGACCTCAGCACCATTCCCGGATTATCGCCATAAGGTAGAACCAAGGCCCACAGTCCCCAAGGTTCAGTTGCCCCAGATCACATGTGAGACAGCACCATGCTCTTGTCACAGGCTCTGGACTCCTGACAGAATTCAAGTTGTCTGTGAAAATTGATAATGCAGTCCCAAAAAGCAGTAGAGTTTTCCAGATAAGAACATCAGGTTTTATTCTCTCTGTGTCTAACTCTATGGAACCCAGAGGAGTTGTTAAGGCATTATCTTGGCAGCTTGTTAGAAAATGGCTGTGTGGATGTATTGGAGAAGTTTAGGATGGAAAGTGCTTTTTGAGGATGTTAAATTGAAAATGAATAGTTTTTTTAAATATAAGATTTTGATTTCTCATGAATCTAAACTCAGGGTTTTCAGACATTTGATTATTAAGGTTAGAAAACGTATTGAGGTCAAGGTGATTGTAATTAAATCTGATAGTATTTTTCCTGGGGTAGTGTGCTATTAATAAAGCAGTGGCTAACTCACTCTTTCCATAATGGCATTAATTACTAGTGAGAAGAACAGAACCTTTTGTGGCTTAATCATCTCTTAAAGGGCCCTGTCTCTTAATGATATTATGCCATAATTAAATTTCAACATGGGATTTGGAAGGAATGTTCAATCTGCAGAACTGAAGGAAACTTTTCTTATATTCATTAAAAAAATGTCATCATTAACTTAGATTAGCTTCCTAATATAGCATAGTAAGGAATCTTTGCTCAGAATTCTCCAAACATCCCTTGTCGATCCTCTTCTATCAGATTTGGCTGCCTCTCTGGTCCATTCTCTACGTTGCTGCCCTGCCCAAGTTACATTTCTTAAAGTGTGAGTTAAGATTCTGCTTGCCTGTGCTTTGCTTACAGCTCTCATCTCTTGTCCCATTTGTTTTAGGACAAAGACAAACTCCTTAATGCCTACCACATCCTTCTCGCCTTGTGTCATCTGGGCCTCCAGGATCAGTTTCCACAGGACCTGTCTTTATACTTAATCTCACTGGTCTTTATAAATACCATGTGTGCTCTCCTGTTTGAGAGAGACTTCCACACATAGTCCCCTTTCCTAGAAGCCCCGGGCCTCTCCTTTGTTAATGTATGTTTATCTTTTAAATTCTGTTTGAATTTCATTGTGTGTGGGGGGGGGCTGCCTCTCTGCATGAGTTGACTCTTATTTGATTCAGGGTCCTTTCTCCACTTCCCTGGAAAGTTCCTACAGAGGCTATTCAGTTGGTGGTGCTACAGACCTGCAGTATCCCTGTACATAACATTGTGCCTAGAATAATGCAGACTTAATATATTTTAGCAGAACGAATGAATAAATGAATTGAGTTAGATTTCTACCTTTTCCCCAACAAATACATTAACATCCATCTGACAATTTTTTCATTTGAAACACATCTGAACAAGCTCAGAATCTAATTAGTATCTCTTGTGTGTTCAATTTTCCATGTTTTGCCCATTAGTTATCTGTTCGTGCTTGCCTGGCACCCCCAGCATTCTGCACGTTCTGTTTGGTTGCTCTGCCAAGGTCTCTTTTGCACTAGGAGGCTGCTCACTCCCTGGTTGCTTCCTGCTACTCCTCTGCTCTGTGCTGCTCTGTAGAGACTTGGGGCTCATTATCAGAGTGGAGGGGACATCTCTATACTGGAAGAAGTATGTTTGGGAACTCCCAACCTAAAGCCTTAGGGAAGAGAATGTGGGTATTATCAGTTGGGTTGCAATGAGCCCCTTTCTTTACTGTGTGTGTGTTTCCTGTTGCTCAAATACCTATAACAAGCAACACGAGGAGGAAGGATATGGTGTGGATTGCAGTTTGAGGATACAATTCACCATGACCAGGAAGGCATGCTGGCCTTGGGGCTGTGGCCACAGTGGCAGGAGTGGCAGCAGTTTGTGTTTGGACCAGCAAAACAGACAAAGGCCAACTACAAGCGAGGCTGCCCCAATCAGTGACTCCTTTCTGCTAATCTCTGCCCCACTAAAGTCTCTGCCACCTCCCCAAACAGAGCTCCCAGGAGAACAGATGCTAAAACACAGGATCCCATGGGAGGAAGTTTTCCATGCAAGCCTTGATTGAACACTGATGCTCCATGTCGCTCCTGTGTGCTCACACATCAGTTCAAGGTCTCAGGTGTTGTGAGACATTTAATCTTGTGAGACACAGAGAGGGAGAAATGACTGTTTTGTCAGAAGATTTATATCTCCAGTTGGAGTTATCGGTGTGGCCTGACTCTGTCCATCTTCCAATCAGACTAACATTGCAGAAAGAGTGTAGGGCAGGGCATTGAGAGCCTGGGCCCAGTCCTCAGTTCAGGTTTCATCTCTAGTTTTAAGTCTTGGTGCTCCGTCTTAATTCAGTCTTCCAATCTTTGGACCTATTTCCCCACAAAATCTATGAGTGGGATTCATGTTTTTAAATTAACATACAGCCTGCTTGTCTTCAAGTTATCTTGGCTCAGCTGGTGGAGGAAAATATCTTCGTTTCGAAGCCCTCTGGAGCCAATATGTTTCGGAAGCAGGCCAGTAGATACAGCCTCTCAGCAACCCTTTGCCAGAGACTGTCACAATTTTTCAACTCCTGGGAACTTGAATCCCTGAAAAGGCTTCAGCCAGGTTATAGTCGAGGTTGGGTGTGCAAGAAGTAGAACAGTAGCCCTTTGACTTAAATTTTAATGATTTTTCTGGGATTAATAAAAGTCACAACTTTAAGCAATCCCCTAAAGTTACATTTTCAGTTTGCCATTATGTGTTAAGGAAATGGCCCTAGAGAGGTACCTGAGGGCTCAGCAGTGCTCAAAAGTCAGCCAGTCATAGGTCAAAACTTAAGTCAGTTACAGCCATTAGCTTCAGAAGGCATCAGGTAGCTCTATGGCTGGCCTTTTGTTTGAAGAACAAATAGAAGCCATGAAGGATTGGGAAGACAAAGGTTGAGGGCCAGAAAACCTTGGGGCAAAGGCCACTGAACGGCACTAATGAAAGCAGAGCCACTGCCGCCCATCGCTGCTGTGCATTTGGAAAGAACATACTTAGTGGAAATGGAAAATTCCTGTTTTGGATTCTGCTGTGTCACCGGACTCTTGATAGATAAATACCTTTGTACTTTGCCAGATGGGTGTCAGAAAATTAGTGAACTCTAGGAGGGTCTAGAGGGCTAAGGGGTGGGGAAGGCAGGTGTAAGAGGATGGCTTAGGGGAAAAATGACAAAAAGCAAGATGTTCTCAGAGCAATGGGAGTCACTGATGTCTTCCTAGTGAAGACCCTAGTAGCAAATACTGTTTCATTGTATTTTAATCATTAAAAATGAATTCATGTGTGTACCTGTGCATGTGTGCCCGCAGGTGTGTGTAATCATTTGTGTTCAGGTGTTCTCAGAGGCCAGAAGAGGCCTTCAGATGCCCTGGAGCTGGAGTTGTTGGTGGGTGGGTTACGAGCTGCTGGGTGCTGGGAATAAAACCAGGTCCTCTGGAAAAGCAACAAGCTCTCTTAATCCCTGAGTTTATTTCGCCAGCCCTTTATTTAATAATTTTAATAAGTGGAGGTAGTTTCTCACACTTATTTTTATTTCATAGATGAGGAGAGGCCAAGAGAGGAGTAGCTGCCTCTAAGTTCCCTGTGGAACTGAGGTACCTAAGTTCCCTGTGGTCCACTTCTCTGCTGTCATGCTTAACGTGCATAGCCATGGCATCTAGAAAGTGGAGGTAGAATATTTGTCTCTATCCATGAATACATACAGGATTTACACTTAATGTCATCCTATCTGCCTGCGAAGTTTTCTCCAGTGAAGCCATGCTTGAAAAGTGGTGAGAAGCAAACTGGCCAGCCCCAAACTTGACAGTGTTTCTTGTGGGCTTGGCATCATGTATATTATACTCAAAAAGATGGTTCTGCCTCAACAATTATGCTGCCCATGAGTTCCTTTTTCTCGTAGAATTGGTTAAAGGATGTATGAGCAGAAGGGTCCCTTTAGGCCACAGCCAACAAAACAGCCAAGGTTTACTTTCCTCAAGTTCCAGTTGACAAGAAGAGGGAAATTTCAGCATCTTTAAGAAATCCAAACACAGAGAGACAGCACCCTCCCTGACATCCAGACACACAGAGTGCACACCTTTCCTTACACGCCGTACAGAGAGACCGCTCTCCCTCAGGGATAGTGTAAGGAAGGTCAAATGCATGTGCATAGGACCAAAAAAAAAAAAATAGAAAAATGGCCATTCTAGTGACTTTATAACTTCATTTCCTGGTTATGGTTCTCTACTCAGCACATGTATGCATTCAGTGTTCTTCCAACCTCTACAGACATGAGCCCATCCCCTCTCCAATCTTTCTTCTGAGTTTGTTGAGAGAGAGTCTCAAACTGTATCCAAGGCTAGCCTGAAATTTACTCTGCAGCCCATGATGGCCTCATCCTTCAACGATCCTCCTAAATTAGCTTCGCCGGTTCTAGGCTGACCCATGTTCAACTATGAGGGTTCTTAAGTGAACTGTATTGGCACGAGAGCGGAGCATAGTGGCACATGTGTGCGAGGATGCCATGATGAAACCCCTGCTTTATAGGTTATCCTGAAAACCCAGGGAAAAGAAAAAGAGTAGATAAGCATGCCTGTTTAGAGGAATATAGTGTCGGAAACATTTTAAATTTTTAATCAATGTTTTTATTTTGGGTTAGAAATAGTAGATAAGTTTATTTAAATACATGGATTTGGTTTCTTTAAATGTAACATTTTAGGTAAAATATTTAGGAGACAAATAAAAATCAAGTGTATTAGAAAAAATACACTACAGCTTGAGTAAGCTGACTATATTTTTATAATTGCACATGTGTTTGTGAGAGTCTTTTTGTGTGTGCATGTGAGTGTGTGTATGTTTGTGTATGTGGTATGTGTATGTGTGTGTCTGATGTGCAAGTGTAGAAACCAGAAGCAGTTGTCAGGTATGTCTCTCTCACACTCTGCCTTATTCCCTTGACACGGGATTTCTTCCCTGAACCTGAAGTTTTGGCAAGCCGTTTGTCTTTGCCTCCCATTGTTGGGGCGATCAGCATCTAAGACCCTGCCTAGCTGATTTTTGCTGTTGTTTTTGTTTGTTTTACATGGGTACTGGAGATTAGATGTTGAGTTGTGGCCTAGGATTTCCTTCTATATCAGTGGTTCTTAACCTGAGTCAAGTATCTGATATCCTGCATGTCAGATATTTACATTATGATTCATAACAGCAGCAAAATTGCAGTTATGAAGTAGCAACAAAAATAATTTTATGGTTGGGTGTCACCACAACATGAAGAACTGTATTTAAGGGTCGTAAGGTGAGAGTGGTTGAGAACCACTTCTCTAGATGCTGATTCCGGGCTGTGGCTAAGTCAGGATTTGACTCAGCTCTGTTGAAATCCAAATCGTTGGCTTTAGCTGTTTATGTGGCCTTGCCTTCCCCCTCTGATTAATACACTCTAAAATGATTACGGTGCAATAAAGTCTCTCCTGTTGCAGTATAATGAGATCTGGGGCAGCTCATTGAATTTTCCATGTAGAAATAGATGAATACTTTATCAATGCCACCCAAGAAAGTCTGATGAGGAAGTTGAGGCAGCAATAGTCTTCCCTGTAACCCGACTGTCTCTAAGGACGTCTCTGAACAAAATGATTGGACTAGTGGTCAAGGTCATGGGCAGCAGGAGAAACACTGTGCAGATTGGGTTAATGAATGTATCTTTTAAAGGGGTCTTGAAGAGGCCTTGGTCTGGTGATTTCTGCAAAATTATTCAAACTCTATTGTCTAGATCAAAGCGAGAATAGACTTAACTGATAGCCACCCCCATCACTGCCATGACTGGTGACAATTCCAGTCAGAGGTCTCTTTGTTCTCAATGAAACTTGTGATCTTTCTGCCTCAACCACCAAAGGGCTAGGTGCCCCATCATCAGTCAGAGGTGTGCCAAACATGACAGAAAATCTTCGGCATTAAGGAACTGATTAAACTGTGAATTGCTTTTGCAGTTGAATAACCTGATGGTATAATGAAACGAAAAGAGACCCAGCATGCACTGTTAAACCTTCAAGGCAGAATGCACAAGGGCTGGGGGGCCACAGGGAGTCACGAGTGAATATTAATATTTTTCTCAACAGAAATGAGACGAACTTTTCAGAACCCCCTTGGAACTTTTTGCCCTGTAAAATCCCGGGTTTGTCTTTTCCTAACTACCCTCCAAAGGATTCCCTAGTTTTGCTTGAGCTTCAGGAGAAGAAGGGGATTTTCTCAGTGACAGGCAAAAAGTCCCCTAAAACACAAATATTCTTGTACTTTTCTGAGTGATTTAGGTCTGCCCTGCCCACGAGCAGCACTCTGAGTCGCCAAGTCTGCTGTAGTCTTGCAGTTCAAGAGAAGCCCACGCAAATCACATCTGTCCTCCAGATGAACTTTATCTGGCTGCTTCTGTGTGGAAAAACCATTTGAAGCACCTGCCAACATTTTGTGTATATCTGTACCTGACCATGTTTGTGTGAATGTACAGTTCTTTGGGTGCTATACATCCTGGTGTGTGTATTGAGGGGCAGTGAGTGAACCTATGTATCCTCCTGTGGAGACTAGAACAGAACACCCAGTGTCTTCCTCTGCTGCTCTCTCTCGTTGCCTTGAGACAAGAGTCATTCCCTGAACCCAAAGCTAGCCTGGCCAGTGACCTCTCAAGACCTAGCTCTCTGCAGCTCCCATGCTGGAGGTACAGATGCATACAGTTGCATTCAACTGTCTACGTGAATGCCAGGGATTTGAACTCAGGTCCCCACGTATGCCTAGGGAGTATTAGTCACTTTTCCTACGACCAAATACTTGTCATGAAGCAATTTAACAGGGAGTGTTGTCTGGGTTTACAGTTTGAGAGAGGAGCCATCATGGTGGGTGAGGGAACCCATTGTGGCAGGAGCGTGAGGCAGCTAGTCACCGGAGCAGCCAGGAAGCAGAGAGCAGTGAAACCCTGCATTCTTCTCACGCTCCCTTTTATTCAGTTGGAGACCATAGGTCATAGATGTGTGCAGTCTGAGGAGGTGAGTCTTCCCTCCTATTCAACCTTTTCTGAAACACACACACACACACACACACACACACACACACACACACACACACATTCACTCACCAGATAGAGAGAAAGGCAGACAGAGACAGAAACACAGAGAGACAGAGGGAAGTGTGTTTCCATTGTTAGTGGGGAGCACACCAGAGACGACCACTCAGACACAGTTTCTAGCCAATTGAAAGTCTTTATTCCAGCCAGGTGTGACTACACCACAGTGTAGTTGGGAGACCTAGGTGTGACCCCCAAGTCCAGAACACAATGGATTTTAAAGGCAGAGGCCACACCCAGGCGTCTTGCTTGACAGCGGGCAGGGACACTTCTGTTTGAAGCAAGCAGTTAGACAGAGGCTAAGATAAGTGGTTAGCTGGAGGGGGTTCTACACAAACAGGTAACTTAAGAGGAACTGAGGTAAGTTGTTAGCATAACCTGACCTTTGGTTCCTAGAATAGAGTTGGGTAATTTTCCATGGGATTCTCCATCAAAGAGATCAAATTCTAGTTAACCCAGAAATGTCCTCAGCAAGAATACAAGACGGGGAACCTCTGGACTGTGTAGCCCCATCATGCCATGGATGAGAACTTCTGGACTGTCTAGCCCCATCATGCCATGGATGGGGACCTCTGGACTGTCTAGCCTGTCATGCCATGGAAATCTAAATTCATTCTAGTTGACAGTGATGTGTGTAAGGGGTTGAAAGCATTTGATTGATTTTGTACAAGAATATTATGGGACACTTCCAATTTCCCAGCTCTCCCCAGAGGTCTTTGAATGGGTGGGAGTGAGGCTGCACTAGCAACTTTCCTATTGCTGTTGGAAGACTCTGCCCGGAAGGAACTCGGCAAGAAAATGGCTCATTTCGGCTCACAACTCTCAAGTTGCACTCTGTTGCTGCGGGAATTCAGGTCAGGGACTCAGTCAGGAGCCTGGATATAGGAACTGAAGCAGAGGTACTGGAAGAATGTTGCTAACTGGCTCAACCCCATGTCTTGTTCAGGCTGGTTTCTTATAGCACCCAGGACCACCAGCCTGGTGGCATCACCTACAATAGGTTAGGCCTTTCTGCATCAATTATCCATCAAAATAAAACACCCCACAGGCTTACCTATAACCTTTTCTTATGGATGCATTTTCTCAATTCAGGCTCCCTTCAGATGACTCCATGAGTCATCTTGTGTCTAGTTGACATAAAACTAGTCAGCCAGGTACCAAAAATATACATCGTAAATATGAGTGCTGGGGAGTCCAATTTCATAATGGCGACCACATTATGAAAAAGGGAGAGAAGGTGGCTACGAGGTAGAATGAAGTCAATCAGGAGATGATTATAGGTGGGAAACTTAGAGGCTACTTAAGTGATTGGAGACTTATAAAGGGGCTCCTCACCATACTTTGGGAAACCAAGCTAGGAATGAAGGGTGGTCAGGAGTCACCTCGCTCCCTTTGATGCTTTTCAGAGTGGGGAAAATGCAGACAGCATTACTCCTAAAAATATTTGATGCTTTATGTCCTGGTTGTTTAATAGATCAAATAGTTATACATGAGACTATCAATCTTGCCTTCTTTCTTCAATGTAAATATTTAACTCATTAGCTGATCTTAGACTGTTAGTTCAGGTCTCTAATCAGTGAAATTGGATTAACAGTTTAGCAATCCACTGTTAATTACTAATACTAATATGCAATATTTATAGCTGAAGACAACATGGAAGTCTTAATTCATGTAACCTTTTAATGGAACAAACACTAAGCAGAGGTCAGGATTTTCGACCTGGCCCTTTGCACAGCGCCCAGTAGTTGGGTGCTTGATAAATTCTTGTCAAATGCCCTTAGTTGAATTTTGCTTGGTGTTTGTAGTTCTCATTTGGGGGAAATGGGAGGAAGGAGTACTATTGTATTCCTTTTGGTGGCAAGGTCACTTCCAGAAATAAGTGAGAGAACAGGAAATCAGTGACAGGCATCTGCTCTGCTGTCAGCAGCATTCTCCTGCTGACATTTTGGGGATGGTTTTGCTGTGTGCTGGGGGTGGTTTCCATGAACTGCCTTGTTTGGAAACATCAACAGAGGCTTCCGGTTTGAGACAAAATAACAGACAGTAAACCCAAAACTTTCCAAAGTGCTAGAGAAATGGTTTTTACCCAACTCTGTATAGATTTGCAAGCCAGTGCACACAGCTCTGACTCATTGAGCATAAATAAATTCTAATTGGCATCTACTTGATGTTTGCACCATCAAGCGTTCCTTGGGCTTGTGAGCACATCCTATCTGGCATGGTACCTGCAGATCTGCAGGGTGAAAACAATCCCATGCAGGAGGCGGGGAGATGATAAAGGAAGGAAAACAGAAGGGGGACAAGGATGCTGTAGCAGCTTCCACCAAGGTAGGGAGGCACATTCAGGTTGTGTTTGAGGAAGCAGACATGTGCAAACGGAGCGGAGGGGATGCTGGACATCTGCCTAGTTAATCTGGGGGCACAAAAGAACAAGCAGGAAGTTCATGGTGGTCGTGGATTCTAGATGCCTTGGTGAAGATCTGTGTCTGAGGGAACATGGTGGGGCTTTTAGTTTAAGAAAGAGTAACTTGCACCAGGCTTCATTTTGGAAAAATTAGAATATGAATGACTATGTACCAGGGGATGAACTAGAGACCATCTATATGTAACCAGTAATTGGGTGTATGTGTGTGGGTGTGTGTGGGTGTGGGTATGTGTGTGTACACTCATGTGTGCTCTTAATCACACTGAAGGGAAGAATTCAAGAACCTCTGTAGCAGTGGGTGTTAGAATGATTTGAAGAGAGAACCAAACAGAAAGCAACTCAAGGTTTCTAGTCTATGATACCGAGGGCCTGTTGGTCCACACAAAATTTTAATAGTGGCTTTTGGCCACTTTGTGTCAGATAAGACTCCTTAGTCCTCAGAGCTTATGGAGTGGACACCAGTGTGCGCACAGAACGGTGGGTCAATAGAGTAGGGGGGAACATTGAGACATTGGTTGTGTGAGCACAGAACGGTGGGTCAATAGAGTAGGGGGGAAGCAATGAGACATTGGTTGAAGGCTGATGGGGTTCTGGGGCAAGACCCACAAACACGGTGGTTGTCAACCTTCCTAATGCAGAGACCCTTTAATATAGTTCCTCATATTGTGGTGACCCTAACCCTAAAATTATTTTTGTTGCTACTTCATAACTGTAATTTTGCTACTGTTATGAATCATAATGCAAATAGTTTTGGTTTGCTAATGGTGCCATGACCCGCAGGTTGAGAACCATTATATGAACAGCAGGTGGTACCTCTCTAGGGCATTCCCAGGGAAGGATGTGCAAGCATAGGGCCTAGTGATGATGGGAGAGTCAGTCCTTCCTGCTTTCTGTCCTACCATGGAGGAGACTTCCTGCTACTTTGAAATGTTATGTGCCCTTATATCTCCTTATACTACAGGAGAAACAACAGCTCTAGTAAATTCTAATGACTTCTAAAATGGAGCCACACACAGGCACAGTGTAAGGTACAGTCTCTGTCTCTGCTTTGGCACTCTGCAGGCAGAAATGACACCAGCAATAAATAATTAATGAGGCATTGCCTAAGAGATGATCAGATCAATAAGTCTTCTGAATGGTCACATGGAGTCATACCATATGGGGTTGTGCCCTCACCTAAAAGATTGTGTGCAAATATGCAAAATTTCAGAGCGTTACTTTTTATAGTGGTTTTAACAACAAATTTTAATGAACAAAAGTACCAGCTTATGGTGGCCATGCAAGCAAGAGGTCCTGAGTTTAATCCCAAGCACCCACATCAAAAACCTAGATGTGCTATTTACTTGTAATTCCAGTACTGGAGATGTAGAGGCAGGAGGATCCCTTACAGCTCCCTGGCCAGCCAGGCTAGCCAACTCTGCAAGGCTCAGGTTCAGTGAGGGACCCTGTTTCTAAAAGATGAGGTCCAGAGTGATTGAGGAAGACACCCAACATTTAGTTCCGCCCCTCCCCCAACACAGAGAATGCTTAGTATATAAATATTCACATCATTCAATTTCCAGTTTTGCATGTTCTGTAGAAAACATACTACTGACTTACCTTTTTAAAATCACAGTGATGTTAGTAGAGCGGGGATACCAACCTCAGCATCAACATTGTGGGGAAACCATTCTCACACAACTGCCAAACTGTTAAATACCTTTGAATGAAGAGGTCTACAAATGTTCGACAGTAAGTACTTACACAGCCCTAGAGAAAGCTTGGGATAATCTTTTAAAAAGAATTCAATAACTAAATATCTGTAATAAGAAGCATTGTCCTTTAAATAAATGAACTAATTACTAGATATTGTTCATCATACACATGCTCCCGCATGAAAAGGAAGAATGTTGCTGGAAATTTAATTTGGACCCCCAAGGACCTCGTCAAATGATGGGAAGAACGAACGCATTCCGGTTTCCCTCCTGGAAAGAGCTAGGGCTTCTTTGAGTTAATGGCATCTCTGTTTTGCTTGGCCAGAGGGTACCCCACTTGTTAGGAATTTTATTTCTGGGAAACTGATCATCTTTAGTTGACGAAATGAAGCAATTGAGCCAGAGACACAGTTATATGCATCTGAGGGATATTGGTGGAGGGTTGGGGCTTAATTGGTGTGTTGCTTCCACTATAATTAGGTCCTTGAACAGGGCAATGCAATTAAATATGTTGAGGAAGGCATAATTAGATGGGTGGATGATAGTGTAATTACACTCATAAGAGGGGGGCTATAATTAGACGTGAAGCAGGGAGGGGGTGTGTTTAGATGCTTAGGTTGAAGGTATAATTAACATATGTGCAAGAAATTAAATTATGTGTGTGAGTGAGGTATAATTAAGTGTGGGCATCCATCTCCAGTGGTAGGTGAGGGGAAAGAGAAATGATTGGGCTGGGTGCAGGGAGGGGTGCGCTGATGTCCTTACTGTCAAAAACTTGAAATCTTCATCGAGAAAAGTGGGCATATGCTTTGACATGGCGACGAGTAACAGTTGGCATGGTGCTAACAATCTTTGGGGTCATTTAAAAGGTTAGCAAAGCAAAACTACTTGTCTAATATGGTTTAAGCTCCATACTTAATACTGGTAGTCACTCTAAAAGTCTCATTTGATGGCTAAGAGATATGTTTTTCTGGCTTTAAGTTTTAACTATGTAAGGGGGCCTTCTTCTCTGCTACCATCAAGGAGAAAAAGGTTGGAGGGAAACAGTGGTGTGAACAAACAAATAATCATAAAACCTCATTGCTCCCACTGACAACAAAAGCAAGAACCCTTCCTTTCAGTTTTATCCCCTTTGTATTGTCAAGTGCGAACATTAGCATCAACTCTTAGCTAAGAGAGTACCACCTGAAGTGACATTCATAATGAAATCAGCAAATCTTAGCTATGGTAGCTCAGTTATTTTGAACTTTGAAAATAGTATTTGTTCCTAAATGGTTATGATATCCACCCTACAAAAGAGCAACAAAGCAAAAGGTGTAAACCAGGGCTAGCAAGGGGAACTAGAAAGTGGGGGAGGAATCTGGCAGAAGAATCAGTGGCAGGTAAAACTCATTCAGGGTACTGAAGACCATCACACTGAAGCGGGAGAATGCTAATGATCAGATCTGTCCTGTATTAACTGCAAAACCATGGGAGTCAGCTCTGGCATCACACCTGCTATCCCAGCAATTTGGGAGACTGAAGCAGGAGGATCTGGAGTGCAAAACCAGCCTCAGCTGCATCATGAGTTGAAAGCCAGCCTGGGTCACATAGTGGAGCCTGTCTTAGAAAGCAGAATTGTGCTAATAACAAGCAAAGAAAAAGCAAAACCGACATGAAAGCAATGGAAACAACACAAAAAAAACTTCATTTTTTTGTTTTGTTTTATGTGGTTTTTTTTTTCTGTTGTTGTTGTTTTCCAAGGTAAGTTTTCTCTATAACAGCCCTGGCTGTCCTGGAACTCGCTCTGTAGACCAGGCCGGCCTCAGACTCGCAGAGATCTGCCTGCCTCTGCCTTCCAAGTGCTAGGATTAAAGGCGTGTGCCACCATTGCCTGGCCAAACTCCATGCTTTTATTGTGGATGTTTTGTTTTGTGTTGACGCTCTTGGTCCAATGGTGAAAAGTGACGTGGAGGTATAAACCAAATAATCCTTTCCTTCCCACCCTCTGAGGGACATGGCGTTTCACCCCAGCAGCAGTGACTCTAGCCTTAAACAATCGTTCTGTCAGAGGTGTTCTGGTACTGTTGGCATAAGGCACAAGCCCCCAGGCTGAAGTTTTCAGATGCTGATGGAATTTGTTTCACAAGCCATTGTGTTGGCCAAGGATATTTTCACAGTTGGCTGTTGGAGTTGGTGGCTGACAAAGTTCTTCTGGCTTTCAGGGATGGTAAGATTGTTCAACAGTAAAGGCGCTGGCTACGCAAGCCTGCTCGCCAAAATCCGGTCCCTAGCCCTAACCTAAATGTGCAAAGAGAGAAAGTGCTCTACAGAGTTGCCCTTTGACCTCCATAATGGCGCCGTCACTTTTGTGCCCACAGCACTTACACAATAAAACAGATATATTTTTAAAAAGTCTTCTAGCCTTCAAAATACGTCACCATCATTCCTGGTGCAGAACACCTAAGAGTCTAATTTCCACTTGCATTCACGTATTAGCTTTCTGAACACTATCTAATAGATGAGACACCTCGGCCTCTCACTTCCGTACTCCGCATGAACCCAGCATGTTGTTAATGCCTGGTTTGCATTCTGCTAGACACAAGCCATAGGAACAGGGCATACCCCAGCTTTCCTAGGAGCTTTCTACCCATAACGGATGCTTATCAAATGGCTATTGAGTGAACTGTAGAAGTTGATCACCAGCGCTAAAATGAGGCCCAGAGGTGACGTGTGGAAGATAAGGCATGGGTGGGGGTGGAGCTCTCAGATGACCAGCTTTACAAACCACCTTTATTTTAACCAGGGTGATAGGATTTGTTCTTTAGGTCTGGAGATTAATTGATTCGTCTGCTGCATCAAAAGGAAACCCTACTTTTGTAGTCACTGTGGTGAATTAAATGACCATGCTCCTCATAGGCTCAGCTGTTTGGGCGCTCCATCTCCAGGCGGTGGCACTGTTAGCAGGGGCAGCCTTGCTGGAGGAGGGCATCATCCTGAGGCCAGCTTTGTGTTGTATTTGAAGAGTCCTACTCTTGCTGCTACGCCCCCCCCCACCACTCTGGACTCTTATCTCTCTAGAGCCACAACCCCACATAAATTCTTTCTTCCATAAGTTGCTTTTGGTCATGGTGTTGATCAAAGCAAAGTTTGTAGACTGCTCGGTCACCAATCCATCGAACACGTGGAACCATTCTGTTCAGTATTTGATTGGACAGAGAAAGGTTCCAAAAGCTTCAGAACGAAAAAGCCCTCACATTTTAAATCTCATAGTTCTTTTTATGTGTTGTAGATACACCTTCAAAGGGACCAATGGTTTGAAAATCTGATTTTGCTAAAAATCTATGTGAATCCTCTAAACTGAAGTGATCTCATACAAAGATGTGGTATATATAGCTGTGTTTTAGTAATACGCCGAGCGTCTTATTTACTTTCTACTTTCTGGAAGAAAATAACCTGAAAAATATCGTAAGAAAAAAGTAGGGGTTTTTGGCCTGCATTTCCAGGGGGACACAGTCCATCATTGCAGAGACAGGGAAGGCGCTGGCAGAAGCAGGAGGCCGGCTCGTCACACTGAACCCGTACTCAGGGAACGAAGAGTAAAGAGGGGATAGATCTAAGCTATCCCAGGCTCAAGGCCCACTCCCAGGGACACACTTTCTCCAATGAGGCTCCACTTCTTAAAAGGTTCCAAAAACTTCCCCAACTGCACCGCCAGCTGGAGATCAGACTCATGAGTCAACGGGAGGGCATTTCCATCCAAACCCCCACAGCAATGCCCCATGAAGCAATTTAACTTTGTGTGTAGTAATGTTGATTTTTATATAGATAAATGTATTGTAGTGTACAAATATCACGTATGTATATAGAATTTCACGGTTTCCTGGTGATGTTCAATGACCTCATCTTCCTTTAACTCTGATTAGAGTATTGTTATCACACTTGCTTTCCTATGGGGCAATGAGAAGTTGAGGGGCCTGGGAAATGGGAGTCTAAATCGGTTGACCTTATCACTGTGTTTCACCTAGCTAATGTCCTAATCAATTCTTTCACTTACAGTAATACTTTTTATTAATATGAGCAGAGGTGTGGCAGCTCCCTACCATACGTGGCCACAGCAACATGCAAGGAGATACATCAGAAAACAGCATGGAAGGCCTTCCTAAAGACATGCCCACAAAATCCTAAGAGTCATATGATTTGTCCCATGTAAAGTATGCTAGAAGGAGATCCCTTACCATTCTGGGCAGCCCCAACTGTTGCCCAGCACCCTGGACCTAAACTAGACAAAGGATATGATTACCCCATTATTATTAGGTAGATAACACCCTCAGTAGTTTCTCAATTAGGTTTCTCTTGTTGAAAGCTTTGGTGTAGTGTTATTGTTCGCTGGTGTGTTAGCATTGCTGGCAGAGTGTTCTCAGGCACTTGAGAGCATTTATTGAAATGAAGTGAGATGAATTTCCTCTGTGAGTCCAGCAGTTAAGAAAATGGAGCAAGCAAATGTCAGGTGAAAGTCAGCTCACTGCCTTTTTCCTAAGTCCTCAAGTTGTGCTTGAGGACTTTGGGGGTGATGCTAAGGGTATAGACATCTATTACTTAATTTTTCTGTTAATAAAATGGTTCTTTATTATCAATATCAAGTTAGACAGTTAAAGAAATTGCCCCCTTGTTTTGTCCATGAAAGCACTAGAAATCTGGAATTGCCAAGGCTTAGACAAGTCCATGAACTCTGGTGGGAGGAGACAAGGAACGGAAACCGGCAGGGAGCTGAGTGGGCTGCTCTTCCCGGGTCGCAGAGGGTGTTCTGTCCCGCGGCATCCTGCACAGTATGGCCTCCCTGCCGAGGGACGGAACAGAGCATAGAGGCTTGTGACATCTGCTCCCCTGTCCCGTAGCTTGCTGATTTGGACTTAGAAGGAAGCTTGTGCCCTTCAGGTCTGTGCAGCTGCTTCCAGAGTCTACCTGTCCAGGGCCCAGATTCTTTCCTGAAAACCTGGGATAGTCAGCCCTCTGTGTTCAAGGTCTTCCCTTTAGCAGATAAGGGGGCTTGGGGCTTATGTGATACATCCTGTGGTTACTGGAGAATGCGTGGATACCCCCTTTTCCTGGTTTAATCATTACAGCATGTCCATGTGAGACTCTTATAGGGTATTCACATATTTGCATGTTTTCTTTTGGCATATGATTTTCTAGTATGCATCTACATGGATACCCATTTATAACATCAACTCAGTGGACTCAGGTCAACTTGCATCCTTATTGGCGCCTCTTCCTGGTCAAGGACACCTGTGGCCTTCATGCTGCCCATTCTAGGGGAGGTCTTCAGCTGTTACTGTCCTTCTTACGTTAGGAGCCCCTGATGTATTATTCCTCCTTCTTAATTACTTGCTTCCTGTTACTTGGTTCCCCAGGACCTTTTCACTTTCCTGTTCACCAGTGCTCTGGTTCTAGACTTTAAATACCCAATCACTCTTTGTGGTGGTCTGAAAAAAATTGGCCCCCAAAGGGAGTGGCACTATTAGGAGGCATGACCTTGTTAGAATAGGTGTGGTCTTGTTGGAAGAAGTATGTCACTGTGGAGGCGGGCTTTGCCGTCTCTTCTATGGTAAAGCCACACCAGTGAGACAGACCACTTCCTGTTTCTTGCAAGAGGATTCTCAGCTACTTTCCACCACCATGTCTGCCTGCACACCTCCATGTCCCACCATGTTGATAATGGACTAAAATCTCTGAACTCTAAGCGAGCAACCCAATTGAATGTTTTACTTTGTAAGAGTTGCTGTGGTCATGGTGTTTCTTCACAGCAATAGAAATCCTAACGAAGACACTCTCCATTTTTTACTTCACACAGACAATTTCCTGACTGTGTGCTTAGTCACACACCTGACAAGGCCACTTGGATGTCTGAAGGTCACAGCACCCTTGATGTTCTCAATGCTGAGTTCTTAATCAGTCTCCAGACACACTCCTACTGTGGTCTATAGCCCAGGAAGCAGCTGGTCATCTGTTGAAGACAAAACCCTTGGCACCATTCCCTATTCCTCTCTTTTTCTCTCTTCTCTCTCCTTCCTTTCTTTCTGCACACCAGCAAATCCATGTGGCACTTGCTCCCGATCCTTCCAGAATCTGATCTCCTTCCCTTCTTCTGTCCCCTGTTCCAGGCGGCTAAAGTCCCTGGCCAGGAATATGGCACCAGACTCCTTCCTGGCCCCTTTTCCTGCCCAGACTCTCCTCAGCTTGTTCTCACTCCAGCGTGGGTCATGATGCCACTCCCTGCCCATTTCCATTGACTTGGTTCTCATCTTAGAATAAAAATCACTGCCTTTCTGACTCCTTCCATGTCCTCTTTTGCCAGCCTCCTCACACTTTCTTACTAGTCTCTGTTCTCTTTCTCTCTCTCTCTCTCTCTCTCTCTCTCTCTCTCTCTCTCTCTCCTGTCTCATCTGCAGACAAAAGCAGCTCTTGGCCCTCATCTCACCCCAGGAATGCTCCCTCCTCAAGGTCTTTGTGCCAGTGGGCTCTACACACACCTAAGTTCTCACATTCTCACCTCCTACAGGAATCTGCTCAAGGGTTTCCTATGCACGGTGGCTGCTCACCCGCTGACCTTTGCAGTTCCTCTCAGGAAGTGTGTCCGGACCCTCTTATGCCTATGCCCTGTTTCTCTCCACAGACCACCTCACCATCTGCCCCACAGTTCATTTCCCCCGCATTCCTTTACCTTTCTCTGTTTCCCTCAATAGAGTGTGAGTGCCCAGGAAAATGGGTTTTGCTTTGTCACTACCCCTCACATGTCACAGAAAACATTGTGGAACACACAAACAAGCCGGCATGAGCGTCAGTCCCAGGTTTCCATCTCACTGATGGTGGATGTCGCTGTGTTTCGAGTGTTGATTCCAAATCTTCATTTTAGGAATGACTAAGGAAAATACGCACTGCTCTAAACCAAACTGCTTTCTCTTGCCCGTCTCCCCTCATTCACCTCACTCTGGAGCAGTTTGCTGGGCTGATCTCTGCTGTGGAAATGCAATTCTTTTCTCCCAGTAGGCAAATGCTTAGACATCACACTCCAAACACCACATATTTATCACCAATATTTACATAGCTCTGGCTGTTCATTTTACCACTAGAGATCAAGAGAAAAAAAATCTTCTCACGTTGGACTAAGTGCCCCCTTCAGCTACCAATGAAAGCAGAGACTCTTGGTATATTTTTTTCCTGGCTGAGTTATTACTTCATGCCTAGGCAGGAGCCTTCTATTGTATATTCATGAACTAATTCCATTTTGTCTTTAGTATAGTCTGTATCATTTGTATGGATCACATGCAAATGGCTCACATGCAAATGGCATGGCCTATCAATCTGGCTGTTTTCTAGACCAGTTATGTGTCTATTCAAGGTCTTTTCCCCCAAGTACTCCGACGACTGTGTTCTGTTCCTGTAGCCTCAAGGAGCCTGGGTGCCCGGCAGTTCTTGCTGACCCAGCTAGAAGAGGCCAAATGATTCATTTCACTTTCAGGGACTATTACTGGGTTTCCATATTCCCTGGCTCTATAAATAGCGCTCCAGGGAGCACTCAGACACACAGAACATTCTCTTTGTAGTCTAGCTCGATGTTTGCAGAAGAAAGTCACACGCTGTCTGGTTTGACTCCAGTCACCTGTCCCTTAATGGCTTCCAAGTGCTAAACAGAGCCACCCAGAGTGTTCTGCTCACAGGCAGTTTATGTTCCTCCAACAAACACTGTTGCCTTTGTTTGTACTGCGTTCCCTGCCTGGCAGAATCCTGAGTATTCTTCTTTGTGCGTGTGTGTGCATGTGTGTGTGTGTGTGTGTGTGTGTGTGTGTGTGTATGCCTGAGGGCCAAAGGTTAGCACTGGGTGTCTTTATCAATTGCTTTACATCTTCTTTTTGGGGAAGGATCTTGCACTTAGCCTGGAGTTCATGAGTCTGATCGGCTACCTGGCCAGTGAGCACCAGAATCTCCTTGTCTTCAAGCCCCACCCCACCCCCCTGCCTCTGGGATTCCAAGCACACACAGTCACATTCAGCTTTTTTGTACAAGTTGTACAGCTCACGCTCAGGACTCACACTTGCTAGGCAAGCACTTTACTGACTGAGCCAGCTCCCTACCCTCTACTGATCCTTCAATTGCTAAAGCTTTGTCTGAGGGCCGGGGTACAGTACTGCCTCCTCCTTTAAGGCTTCACATAGCAGTTGCTGAGGCTTCCTCCCGGCAATGTCAGCAACTTTATGGCACAGATTAGCTGGTGGCTGAAGTTCACACTCTTGCCCCTCCCTTCTCTCTTCATACCCCACACTGGGAATCTTGACGCCTCAGACTTCTGTGTCCTAGCTGTCTCCAGCAGTTAACATAAGAAATACCCAGACGCTGTCCGGGAGTGGATGGTGTCTTTGCACTCACATGGAGAACAGAACTCGTTTGACTTTACTTCCTGTTTAAGGCCTTTAGAAGCAATCCTGTGTTTAGTTTGGACTTTTCTGTTTTCCCTCGCAAACACTTTGTGCTGTATGCTCAGCCAATTTGAGAAAGAAAAAACAAAACAATAACACCATTACATTTAAATATATTCCAGGGACTTTTTGTTGTTTTGCCTTACTCCCCACCCCCATCCCCACCCCGTGCCCCTTTTCACCCCAAAGAAACAGGCCAGATTGTTTCTCAGCAATTCACTGACGTTCTCCTTCTTCCTAGGGATCCTTTTGCCCTGCCAAGTCTGCCTTCAAATTCCTCAGGTCTGCTGCTGTCAATAATGATTTCTGAGTGCTTGTGTGTCCTTTGCAGTGAAAACCCGCCTTGTTTTCTGTTGCTAGGCAACCCCCTTCCAGCTGCCATTGAAGAAATGCGCGGTGGTGGGAAACGGTGGGATTCTGAAGATGAGTGGCTGTGGCCGTCACATAGACGAAGCAGATTTTGTCATGCGGTAAGAGAGCACCCACAGTGTGGCCTCTGAGTCCTCTCTTTTGTCCCACCCTTCCATAAGCCTGGGAACTTTCAAACCTAGTGGCTTGCAATTAATCTCCTGTCGCCTGTCTTTAGTTTCCTTCAAGCCCATATACAAGTGAGGTTATGAGTGCCCTAACGGGAGCAAGGGAACTCTCCCCCCCCCCCCGAGGAATCTCAAAGCTGAGAAGGCTGGGCAGTAGCAGAGGGCAGCAGGGAGAAGAGCGAGGGCTGGCATCTTCCCTGAGATTTATCTACTTGGGCGATTAAAGCCTTGCAAACTGCTCTTTCCTCAAGGCTGACTCCACATGAATAAACATTTTAGTCATTGTAAGGGAACCCTTCTCTTCTTAGCTTTCCCCAGAAGCATTTGAAAGCAGCCGGTGGGATCTAAAGATGGGGTTTTGGTCTGAGTTGTGACTATGAACGTGGCAAGAAGGACCAGCGAGGAAACCACATCAGAAGGAATCTTGATCAAGGGACTGAGCAGCATGGGGAGGTGGGGACACAGACCTGAGTGTTGGTAAAGGACAAGAGACCCCCTTCAGGGCAGTGATAAAAGCTGCTAAGCTTGACCAGGGGAAAACACCATCCAACTGCAGGCTGCGAGCCTGCGCTGTGTGAGCCCGAGCCACGGGAGCCTGCGCTGTGTGAGCCACGGGAGCCTGCGCTGTGTGAGCCACACGAGCCTGCGCTGTGTGAGCCACGTGAGCCTGCGCTGAGAAGGAGACCTGTAGAGCAAAGACAGCAAGTGGCTGCATCTGCGCGGTGTGGGGTGGAGGTTGTCTAGCTAAGAAGGAAGGCAGGTGGAGGGTCCACGAGGGCACAGTCTAGACAGAAATCATGTGAGGGGCCACATCCCGAAGCCAGGTCAGGAGAAGGCGTGGGCTCTGCAATGAGAGGTACGATGGAGTAAGGGACAGGGCCATTCGGGGTGGAGTTGTGGAGTGGGGATAGCGAGGGAAATGGAGAATAACTAACAAGCTCAAGGCTAAGCAAGGCCCCTGAGTACCAGCCCAGCTTATGGGAGACATCGTGCGGATGAAGGAAAGCATGGTCTCTTTGAGGAAACAAAAGAATATTGAAAGGCTGGTGAAATCTTTCAGGTGGATCTCAAAATCTTAAGGACGTAGGAATGACTATGAACCAGGAACCCAAGAATCCTGGAACCAGACAGAGACTTAAGTCTGATTCCTGGCATCTACCTAAAAGGCTGGGGGCAAACCGCTAGCCTCTACATGCATGCACGCACACACATACACACACACACACCATGGAGTCACATGTAGGATGGGGTGGTGCTCTAGAATCCTAATTCAATGTGGAACTCTGCACTATTTGAGTGTTTCGGGTGGAGCCGGTTTCCTAGACTATGCCACATACCCTCTCAGAAGAGAGTTACTTCACCACCAAGATATGTTGTCTCCCTTGGTGAAACTTGTAGCATTGGGGGTGTGGGGTGTAGGTATGGGCCTGGGGGTGTCCTTCCATTCCTGCCTTTCCTTCAAGAGTACTCTAAGCTGGGTGGTGGTGGCACATACCTTTAATCCCAGCACTCGGGAGGCAGAGGCAGGTGGATCTCTGTGAATTTGAGGCCAGCCTGGTCTACAAGAGCTAGTTCCAGGGCAGGCTCCAAAGCTACAGAGAAACCCTGTCTGGAAAAACCAAAAAAAAAACCCAAAAAACCAAAAACCCCTCTAATGTAATTTTCCGCTGTAGAAAGTGTTTTCTTCTTGACTGCTATTTATTTTACTTTATTTTTGAAATGTATACAAATATTGGGGAAAGGAGTGGAGAGCTTTCAATTTAAGACTGTGAGTGCAGCACTCGATGCAGGAGAGGCCTTGCTGCCAAACCCTTTCCTTGTTCCACTGCAGGCTGAGGAACAAGGTTTAATAAACTCTAAAGCAGAGAGAAGCTTCACGAAGCAGCCTCCTCTACAGCTCCAATGAGTGTGGCTTGGGTGTCACGAGACATGGGAGAAGGTGTAGGAGAAATAAGTACATCATAGGAGTGGACAAAATCTCACAGAAGGCAGAGGCAGGTGAGGGTAGCAGGGAACCTCAGCGATGTCAGGCACCCAGTCCAGTCCCTGGGTTTTCACACAAGGCTGGAAAGCTAATGAAGAACCCAGGGTTGGGAGGACGTGCCAACTGCATGTTTGACCAGGTTGGTACCCTAAATTGTATCACTTTACCTCTGCCTAGGCCGTTGGAGGAAGGAGAAGGAGACACCCCTCAGTCAACCCTGATTTCATAGATGCTTCTATGAATACTGTGTCATTGTCATGTTTACGTCCTTTTCAAACCTTCAAGCTCCCTCTAAACGTTAAGTGAAGCAATGTTAGTGGAGGGGGTAAGGCAGCAGCCGGGTCCAGCAGCCCCAGCAGGCAGCACATAATCAAGTAGCTCCATGATTCTGTCCACCACTGACCCACCATTGTCTCAGCTCTCACCCTGTCCCATAAGCCGATTCTTAAGTCTTCCCTTCAATTGCTAACCTGTTCACCCTGGAGGGTGCATACTTGCCCTCATAGATAACTATCCTCATCTGGGGTGGAGGCGGCTTGTCCTATGAGGTTTTATTTGCCTGGAACTTAAGGTGGCTCAAGAGGAGGACTAAGAACAGTAACATTTCTGCTTTAGCATCCTAAGTGTTGGCACAAGATGAGAGGAGACACAGACACTAGTCTCTCCTCTTGCTCTCAGTATCCCTATAGCCCACGGGGGACTCAAGCTTTTTGGCAAAAGCAGATTTTACTGCTGCTGGGTGCATGTGTGCGTGTGTGTGTATGTGTGTGTGTGTGTGTGTGTGTGTGTGCGTGCGCACGCGCGTGTGCGTGTCTACCAATAGGAAGATGAATATTTTCAACCTAGCATTTAAAGAGCCAGCCTAAGCACCAAGGGGGATTATCTTGTGGTGTCCCATTTATCCCAAATACGCACAACTAGGTTGGCCTTTTACACAATCTGCTGTTGGTACTATACAACTTCAGAACTGTTGAGTGCCTGGGGAATTAGACCGCATGTGGTATGGGCAAATGCAGTGGGGGGAAGGGGTCTCCACATAGTCTTGCCTGTACAGTGTACCCAGATTACAGTTGAAAATGTCTTCTAACCATCCCATAATGTTCTTTGCACAGACATTTTTAAGCGTATCCTTCAAAATGTTAAAAACCAACTTCCCATTTTTCAAAGTGCACATTTATTCTTTAACCAAAAGAAGCACTTTAAAAATAATCTGTGGGGCTCAGTGGGTAGGGTACTTGCATAAAAACTGGACTTGGTAGGTCACACTTCTAGTCCCAGCACTTGAGAGGTGGATGAGAAGTTTAGGGTCATCCTTGACTACGTAGGGAATTGGAGACATTCCTGGGCTACAGGAGACCCTGTCTCAGAACAACAACAAATTCTTGAATTCAGTTTCTCTAGGACATTTAAAAGGCAGGAATAGTAATGATTACACGCTGAAGACCAACTGCGTGTGTGATGATTACACACTGAAGACCAACTGTGTATGTAATGATCACATGCTGAAGACCGACTGTGTGTGTAATGATTTACACGCTGAAGACTGACTGTGTGTGTAATGATCACATGCTGAAGACTGACTGTGTGGCTCACAGCCACAGCATGATGACAGTTTTGGAGTCTTTCTGATTATGTGCAGAGGAATGTTCTGGATGCTTACACACACACACACACACACACACACACACACACACACACACACACACACACCAGTTTTTTCCTGAGTGGCATCTTCTATTCAACATACCCCTTCCTCATCCATCTCCCTCTTCTGTTCTTGGATCTCTTTCAGGATCACAAGCATTACTGTTTTGGAAACACTTTAAGCAACTAATATCTCTCTCAATTGTGCCAACAAGCAATAATGTGAAATTTGGGACACTTTATACAATTATGCTTTATTAGAAGCAATTTGACCATATTAAATGGGCCTTTTATGTAAATCCATGTAATTATCAATTTAAGAATTGAGGAGCTAAGCGCATAGTGCGCTTTTCCTAAGAAAAGAGATGCAGGGAAGTGCCCCTGCTGTTGTGCTGGAAGAGAGTGTTTACAGAACAGAAGGCAGATGGTTCACTACGCATTGTCATCAGTTTCCAGCAAGCCGCATGTAAAGTCCGGCTTGTTATCAGCACCCCTCTGTTACCAGGAGAAAACCAGTTCTGCAAATCTTATTGTTGTTTTGGTTTGGATTTTTTTTTGTTTGTTTGTTTATTGATTGACAAAATTTTTCTTGAGATTTTACTCTGTGGTAGAAGATATACATGGATCCAGTTATATGAACCATGGAACACACACACACACAAAATTTATATGTGAAAGCTAATTTGCTATTGGCAAAACAGGTTACAAAGACTCCCTAGCAAAGTTTAGAACCTGTAGTTGATTCTCAGATGTTAGCAAGGGCAGTCGAGATCAAAATGTCCTTAAGAGGCCTTTGTTTTATTTGGGAAGCCATCTTTTCTTTGAAAGGTTAGCTAGACAGAGCAATCACAATCTGATCCACACTACCGCTTGATGGGAAATGGGTTTTGATAACCGGGTCCACCCTTCTGCACAACTCCTCAGGAAACGACATGGGGTATGGTGTCACCACGAGCTTGTAGATGCTTCAAGAGTAGGCTTTGTGACCAGTTTCTCCCCAGCTTTCTACAGTGCCCACTGTTTGCTTTCCGTGGATGTTCAACAAGGTACCAGCTGGCTGGCTGGCTGACCTGTGTGTGGGTGCCGGAACATTCAGCTTTTTTGTTACTCACAAGCAGATGAAAGGGAGACTTTTAATCAACACGGAGATGTTTCCGCCTGGATGGCCTGATGTGGTAGGAGTCATGAGGCTCATAAGAAAGAGAAGCTGAGCGTGGGAGCAGGTCAGCTGATAGGTGTGTGGGCAAGTTCATCTCCTAGAGCACATTGGTAGGGAAAATTTAGCAGCTCACAGAGACCACAATATTTGTAAAACACATCTTTATCTATAAATAAATCATGCAAAGTGGACATGCTCTGATGTGGCAGGAGTCAAGTCGTACATGTGGTTGGAGAGGAGAGACTCAACTTATAATACAAATGCATAATTGGGTTTCTGTGTTCTTTCTGACAGGATAGGTTTGAACTTTAGCTGTTTCAAACATCAAAACAGAGACTGTTGGCAGAGTTCTCTTTGTTCTCTGTGGCCCAGGAAGGCAGACCAAGTTGCTCTCCTAGTGTTGGGTCATGGAGGAAGTACGGCCAGGGAAACGCAGGAACCTCCCGATGCCCACAAGCAGGAAGTCACAGGTTTGGCTGTGACACAGTTGTGTTTCCCACTGTGTGCACTCAAGGCATTGTGACCAAAGGAAACTGTTAGGGCCGGGATGGGGTTTGGGGTCACAGCTGGGCTGATTGCTTTCTCTCATGAGAACGCAGCACTTTTCGGACTGGGAAGATGGCTCAGTTGGTGAAGTACTAGCCACACAAGCTTAAGGATGTGCGTTCCATCCCCCAATACCCTGTGGAAATAGCAAAAGCCAGGCATGTGCCTATAATCCCAGTGCCATGGAAACGGTGGCAGGAGGATCCTGGAGCTCACTGGCCAGCTAGTGCAGCCAGGTCAGCGAGAGACCTTGTCTCAAAAAATAGATAAGGTGGACAGGGATTGAGGAGGACACTTATTGTTGATCTCTGGTCTTCACATGTGTGCACACACATATGGATGTTCACTTGTATAGCATATGCATGCACGTGCACACACGAGAGCATATCACACACAAACACACACATACCACACACCACCCCCCCACACACCGCTTTTACTTTTGCCCTTGGCAGAGCAGGAATGGTACAGAATGCCACCATTTTTTGGGTGGCAATGCCCTGTCATCACATTAACCCACTGACACCTTGGTCACATACACAAAAATCCTTCATGCATTAGGTTAGCTGAACAGTATGTGTCCCATAAAGTGCTGCTATAATGTAAGTTTTTGGAAAATAAAGAAAAACACAGGAAACAACTGAATCCATCAGTGTTATATAAAAACCGATGTAGGTAGAGAGTGTGGGGTGGGGCATCTGCCCTCTACCTTCTGAGCCTTCATTCCAAGTTTAAAGTACTCTGTTCCACACTGTTTCTCTTTCATCATTCATAAAGATTTATCTTATTTTATATGAATGTGTGGAAGCTTGTGTCAGTTCATATGTATCACATGTGTGCAGGTGCCAGCAAAATCCAGAAGAAGGCACCAGAGCTCCTGGAATTGGATTGACAGGCAGTCATGAGCAGCATTGTGGGTGCTGAGTCCTGTGTCCTCTGCAAGAGCATTAAGTACTCCTAATGGCTGAGCTGCCTCTCAGGCCCCTATCTTATTAATTAATTGCTGGGGACAATGGTCTTTTATCCTGTCACTTGTATTATTTTTAATAAAATGCTGATTGGCCAGTAGCCAGGGAGGAAGTAGAGGTGGGGCAATGAGAATGCTGGGAAGAGGGAAGCGCAGTCTGCAGTTGTGACCCAGCCACAGAAGAAGCAAGATGTGACTACCTCGACAAATAAGGTACTGAGCCATGTGGCTAACACAGACAAGAATTATGGGCTAATGTAAGTTATTTAATAAGAAGCCTGAGACACTAGGCCAATCAGTTTATAATTAATGTAGACCTCTGTGTAATTTCTTTGGGACTTAATGACTGCGGGAACCAGGCAGAACAGAAACCTCAGCCAACTTAATTAATTCTACTTATTTTTATTTATTATTTATTCATTCTATCTATCTACCATCTGTCATGTATCTATCATCTATCTATCTGTCTGTCTGTCTATCTATCTATCTATCTATCTATCTATCTATCTATCTATCTATCTGTCATCTGTCTATCTGACACAAGGTTTTATGTAGCCCAGGCTGACTTCAAACTCGCTATGTAACCAAGGCTGCTCTGGGCTCTGTATCCTCTTCCTCCCAAGTATGGGACACCATACTTCAGATATATTTTCAGCAAAACAGAGACATTGTCATTATCATCTCTTTTCTTTGGTAGATTATCTACTTCTGTCACTGACATTTGCTTCTAAAACAGCAACAAGACACACACACACACACACACACACAAAACCACACAAGCCCCAGCACTTTGGTAATGCTAATAGTTAGTCATCTAATGCCCATGAAAGGGAAAGGTGCTGAAAACAGTTATTTGTGAATTGAGCCAGAATTAACATTCCTATTTGGGTCCTTATCATCGACTTGATTTAAAAGTGCATGAGTCATTCTGAAGCTTCCTTCTTGCATTTCTAGATGCAATCTCCCTCCCCTGTCAAGTGAGTACACCAGAGATGTCGGCTCCAAAACTCAGCTGGTGACAGCTAATCCCAGCATAATTCGCCAGAGGTAAGACCTGAAGGTTTCTCTTTGTGGGGACTGAAGAGGAAGGTCTGTGAAGTCATCAGCATCTTAAAGGGAGTGAGCATAAGTCAGCCTTGGAAACAAAGTGGGAAGCCATCTGGACAGGCAGGAAGGATGGAGGAGGGAATCGTAAATAAGCTAGGCAGTGTGGCGGGAGGGCTCGGGATTTCATGCTTCCTCTCTCTGTTAGAGATGGTGTAAAGGACAGGGGGATTGATTGTTTTGCTGGGAGCACAGCATAGCATCCTGCCCACTCAATACTACTCATATCCAGCATGCTGGCTCTGGTCCGACTTTCCGATTAACAATTGTGTGCTGACTTAAAAGCAAAGAAATGACCAATTTGCCACATGTGCATAAGACGGCAATGCTTTCAGAATGTACAAGAGCGTGTGGTTATATTAGATTGACTAGACCATATCAAACTTTGGAGGGCAGAAGGAAAATTCCTAGCAGTATCAATTTCAGAAAACTTGGCAGTCACTATGGGAGCATTTGGGGGTCAGTCTTTCGTGGATGAAGCCTACTGGTGAGCTAAGACTGTTTAGAAAGAAAAAGAGAGTAGGGGACCCACCCGTGAGTCTGACCTACTGGATTTGAAGTGTGTTTGTTCAAGTATCCTTCAAAATAATTTAAGAAATGCCATCCTTTTCTTAACTGTTATCAGATTGTTTAGTACTTTTGGCAGGAGTTAAATTGCAGCTGTTCATGTGTTATTTATGTGCTCTATGTGCCCATTGTCAAATCTCAGAGTGGTTTTTGTTATGATCGGTCATGATGTGAAAGCCTGGGTCAGATTACTTCTGTCACAAAGTAAGTGTCACTGGATAGAATCCTCTCCCTGACACCTAATTAGTCAACATAAAATAAGGTGTGGGGACCTGCCTGGAGTTTGTCCCTGAATAAGATGAAGCACAACACATTCTGGTTTCCTCTAGAGATAGCCCTGCCCCACCCCAACTCAGGGGAAGGTGCCTCTGTTATGAATGTGTCCTTTTGTGGCCTGGAGGTTTGTGCAACACCAGACTTCATCAACAAATGTTTTCTTTCTGTTTCTTCTCTACCTTTCTCATGTGTATGTGAGTGTGTGTCCACACCACATGCACACATATACATATACACACATATACACATACACACATATACACACACATACAAATGCACACACATATACAACACACACATGAACTCATGCACACACACATGCACACATGCACACATACACACGTGGAGGCCAGAAGTCAACACTATATGCATTTCTCTATTTCTTTTCCATCTTATTTTCTGAAAAAAAAATTTCTGATTTTCTAACTAAATTTAGAGGCTGATGATTAGCTGGGTTGGCTGACTAACCAGCAAAGTCGCATGATTCTCACACTCCTGTCTCCCAAGTGCTAGGGTTACAGGTCGCCACTGCTGCACCTGGCTTTTATGTGGCACTGAGGATCTGAACTCAGGTCCTTCCTCATGGGAGCAAGCACTTCACGAGTGAGCCATTTCCCCTGCTTCCTAGCAAACATTTTATGTATGTACATTTCAAAAGTATTCTATGATTTTTAAGGGAAGTAATGTGGGCTTACAAAGATCAAAACAGTATCTCTCTGAAGTTTACATGTTTTAGATGGTGTTCGTGAAACTTCTGTCCCTTCTGCTGACTTCTGTCTTTCTCTTCTCTTCAAACACAGAGCAGTGTTTTAGTGCCAGCACCAAGGATTACCCATTCAGTTGGATATCTGCCATACAGCGTGATATTAGAAAGCCGACTTAAAGCTAGAATTGAATGTAGTAGAGATGAGAAAGAAAATGCCCGGATTGAGCACAGTAGTGATGAAAATGCCCCTAGGAGGCTATGAATGCACAGCCCTCAAATGAGAGGCAATGTTACATAGTGGTAAATAGCGTGAGGTCAGGAGCTGGGTATATAGCTCATCGGGAGAGTGCTTGCCGACCACATACAATGCCCTGGCTTCAATCCCCAGAACCATCAACAGACCTGTTTTTGAGTTTAATACTTCTACACTTATAGCTCTGTAATTGGAATTATTTAACCTCCTTTTCGTTCATTGGGAATAAAATTCTTCATCTCAGGACTATTGAGAAATTGAGATAATGTAACAGAGTCAATGAGATCAATCTGCCTGATGTCTCAGATTGTTCCCCCAGTGGACCTCCTGCTGCAATACATCTTCTTCTTGGGTTAAACATGCTTTTAAATGCATTATTAAACATGTGAGAAAGTTCAAGGGCATCTGCATGCTTCCCCTAGCCTCCCCAAATCCAAAACAGAACAGAAAGTAGGACCCTAAGACCTGTAAAGGTCACTGACTGAAGCTTAGAAAAAGAGGCCAGGCCCTAGACTCCAAGTGCCCTCCCTGCTGTGAACCTGAGCAGTTGTTTCACATGGTTGAAGGTCAGGAGTAGCTGTCAATGCCCAACAGAAGTTAACGTAAATTCACTGGGAGAAATGCTCTCAGAGTTCTTGCTTACCGTGTTCAAACAAATGCGCCTCATAAGCAAGCTCTTCAACACACTCTAGTCATTGACAATGATCATCTTTATTGACCGATGGCAAACAAAATAATCACCGATACAAATGCCTGAGAATTTAGAAGGTTGTCAGGTATGCTAAGTTACAAAATATGAATTCATTGTAGCAAAATGTGATGAGTCAATAAAGAATTAAAAATAAACAAAATTGATACGAACAGATCTTCTAGAAATGCACAGAATGACTGTTGAAGTGGACTGACGTCAGACTAGACACAGCTGAAGAGAGAATTAATTGGTGAACTGGAAAGAAAAGCAAGGATTTTCCCGATGCACAGTAGACATGAATATTTATATGTTATAAATATAAATATTAATAATTAATGAGCAGTATCATCTGCGTACTAGGGAGTGGTTGGAGAGATTATACCTGGGGTTGATAGCTGGCATCACAGATAAGCCAAGCCTGGGAGAGTGGTGACTCTTAAGAGGTGAAAGGGGAACTTGTATTTGAATTAATTAGTTTTATTGTCAAATATAAAATGCTTGAAAGAAGCAGCTTAAGGTAGGAAGGATTTATTCTGGTTCATGACTTGAGAAGGTACAGTCAATCATGATAAGAAATCATCACGATAAGATCGCAGCATGGTATCACGGCAGCAGGAACAGATTATGGGTGATGCTGCGGGAGCTGAGGCAACCGGTGACTTTAGGGGCAAATCAGGGCTGAAAACAGGACTGCCCCATATATCTCAAAGCCTGTCCCAAACAACTCACTTCCCCAGTGAGACTTCTTGAAGATGTCACAACTTCCTCAGACACTGTCTTAGTTAGGATTTCTTTTGCTGTGACGAGACACCATGACCACAGCAACTCTGGCAAAGGAAAACATTTAATTGGGTGGCTTACAGTTCAGAGGTTCAGTCCATTATCCTCATGGCGGGACATGGTGGTTGTGCAGGCAGACATGATGCGAGAGGGGTAGCTGAAGAGTTCTGCCTCTTGTACAGGAAACAGGAAGTCAACTGAGGCACTGGGTGTGGCTTGAGCATTGAGACCTCAAAGCCCACCCCCACAGTGGCACACTTCTTCCAACAAGGCCATACTTAGTCTAACTAGGCCACACCTCCTAATAGTGCCACTCCGTATGAGCTTATGGAGACCATTACATTCAAACTCCCACATTCCACTCCCTGACCCCCATAAGCTTGCAGCAATATCATAATACAATACGGATTTGGTCCAACTTCAAAGTCCTCACGGTCTATCCCAGCCTCAACAATGTTTTAAAGTCCAAAGTTCAAAGTCTCTTCTGAGATTCATGCAATCTCTTAACTGTAATCCCCCATAAAATCAAAATGAAAAACGCAGATCACATACTTCCAACATAGGGTATACATAACTGTTCCAAAACATAGGGAAGGGAGCATAGTGAGGCAATGCTGAACCAAAGCAAGACTGAAAACCATCTGGGCAAACTCTAAACTCTACATCTCCTTGTCTGATGTCAAAACACTCTTCAGATTTCCTGTTCCTTTCAGATTGTTGACTGTAACACACTTTTTCTCTTGAGCTGGTTCCACTCCTTGTTAGCAGCTCTCCACAGCAGGTATCCCAAGGCCCTGGCATCTCCAACATCTTGGGGTCTCCAAGGCAATCCAGGCTTCAACTTCATAGCTTTATCCAGTGACTTGTCTAGGCCTCCATTCGGGGACACCCCTGACACATGCCTGGCCTCAGTGGCTCTCCTTAGTCACGAAGGGAGATTCCATAGTGCCTTTCCTCTGCCCTTGACTCTGAAGCCAGAAGCATGTGACCGAAGCTGCAAGGTTCTGCTGCTTGCTGGGCTGGAACATGGCCCCTCATTCAGTTACATCTGCACCAGCTTTCTGTTTTCCATAGTTTGCTTCACTTTCTGAATTTGGGTATTCTGGAATTTTCTCTGTAGACCAAGCTGGCCTCAAACTCAGAGATCCAGCAGCCTCTGCCTTCCCAGTACTGGGATTAAAGGTGTGCAGCACCACACCTGACTTTAAGCTTTCTTTAATTCCTTTTCACAAATTGGAAACTTTGCTGGGTAGGGTCTTGCCTGAGGTCACCACCTCCTTTATCATATTTCTTAGTATGTTTGGCTCCTTGGACACAGGACCCAGCTCCGTGCCACTTCCCGCGCTCCTTCTCTCCTCAACTTGTTCTACATCTTGTATGTTTTTTCTTGCTCGGCTTGCTCCATTTTATTATAAATCTTCATTAGAGTTACCGCTAATAACCACATGACGCAGTCTATACTAGGCTGTTTAGAGATTTCCTCTGCCAGTGGAATTAATCCAAAACTCTTCACTTTAGCCTCAGGTAGACTCTTTGGACAAGAGCAAAAGGCAGCCACATTCTTCTCCAAAATACACAAGACCAGTCTCCAGGTCACATTTTTGAGCCAGCACCCACAGTTCAAATCACCCTCAGCACTACTGTCTTCCATGTTTCTACTGGTATGGGCATTACGCAGCACTTGAAGCATCCAACTGCTTTTCTAATTCACAGTTCCAAGGTCCATTTCCTTCAAACAAAAACATGGTCTGGCCTATCACAACAATACTCTGGTCCCCGGTACCAACTTCTGTCTTAGGGTTTCTATTGTTATGAAGAGACACCATGTCCAGGTAGCTCTTATAAAGGAAAACATTTAATTGGGGTGGCCCACTTACAATTCAGAGGTTTAGTCTGTTATCATCATTGTGGGACATGGCGGTGAGCAGACAGACATGGTGCTGGAGACATGGTGGTGAGCAGGCAGACATGGTGCTGGAGACATGGCGGTGAGCAGGCAGACATGGTGCTGGAGAGGGAGCTGAGAGCTCTACATCGTTTGCAGGCGACAGAAAGTGAACTGAGGCACTGAACACGAACATAGGAAACCTTAAAGCCCACCCCCACAGTGACACACTTCTTCCAACAGGGCCACACTTCCTATAGTGCCACTTCCCTGTGAGCTTATGGGTGGCCAATTGCATTCGGACTACCTCAGACCCTATCAGTGACTGAGGACCAAGTGTTAAAACACATGAACCTGTGGGGAGGCATTTCACATTCAAGCCATAACATTATTTAAAAGGAAAGATTTACTTAGGGTGGTTTGTCCCATGTTTGAATGGTTCTGACAGTGTGGTAGCTTGAACAAGATGTCCCTATAGTCTCAGGCATTTAAATATCTGGTCCAGAGTTGGTAGCACTGTTTGGGGGAAGCTTGGGTGTCACTGTGTTGGAGGAGGTATGCCACTGGAGAAGGGCTCTGAAGACTAATGCCATTTCAGATTATCTTTCTGCGTCCTTCTTGTGGTCTAAGATGTGAGCTCTCAGCTTCCAGCTCTAGCCGTCATGACCCCATGGAGTCTTGTCCCTCTGCATCTCCACATCAGCTTTCCTCTATAAGCTGTGTGTCCATGATTTGTCCCAGCAATAGAAAAGCAACTGATGCAAACAGTAACAGGATATAGGACAGGTGACGAATCCTCATTTGATAACCATTAACAATACAAACGTAGAAGTGGAGCAAGCCATGTTCAAGCCACAGCATGGCGATGTTAGCGTGATGAGGCAGTGGCAAGAGAGCCTGCCTCCATGGTTACTATGGGGAAGCTTTTTAGTAAAGCATAATTGACAAGGCCTCCTATCTCCAGTGGCGAGCTGTTTATTACAGAAGCATCCCACCACCAAATAACTGCTTATAGATGCAGCTTCCAACTAGACCCTCTCCATGTCCTGCCTGGATAAACGGTGATCACATCCGTCTGAGATTAAGTGTGACGACTCTCTCTCAGCGTCTCTGCTCATTTTGTTGCTCATCTTTTCACATCAACACTTCTGATATTTTGACTGCAAAGCTTTCTTTAAAGTCTGGAAATGACTTTTCTTCAGGAGGCTCGGTCACTGCCTATGTCCAGCCACTTCCCACTTCTGCCCACCCTACTGCAGGTGGACCTCTTCTTTCCCTAGTAGCAACCACATGGAGCTTGTGAGTCACATTCTTGGCTCGGTCCCTATTTGGGGATAATGTCTGTTCTTCTTGGCTTCCATCACCTCCCCCTAGCTGTGCCTAACAATCTGAAGAGAGAGAGAGTGAATAGAGAGCCCGTCCATGTGCCTCTAAGAATGAGTAGGTAGTCTTATACCTCTTTTCATGTTGGCTCAAACCCCATCTTTAAAGGACACATCTTTTACTTTAATGCTGCCTTCTCATTCTCCTCCAGCTAATAACATCCTTTCCTCTCACTGAGAAAATAGGCATGAGAACAAGTCATGGCTATCAACAGCCTCACATCAGCTCTGTCACCTGAGTCAGTGTTCTCATGTGCTAGGGGCCTGGTGTTCTAGTCCCTTCACCTGGGGTACACACCTGTCCCACACCTGTCCCATCTCGGTTTACCTTGCTTTCTGAGTGCCCTTGGCTCTCACACAACTTCTCTGACCTCCTCCAGATGCTCCGATAGCTTCAGTGAGGTCCAACGGCACCAGAAAGCATCCTTTAAGAGAAATGGGTCCAGAAACACATTTTATTCTCTAGTACAAGGCTAATCATTCTGGAACCGTCTTCCACCATTGTCCTACAGATTAATGCTGCTCTTTACATGAATGGGGCCTCTGAATTCCTATAACTTGAATCATGTTTTTCTTGGCCAAGGGTTATTTTTGTTTGTTTAAAATATTGTTTTGCACTTTTTGAACACTTATTCTCCAAGAGTTTCCTCAGGAAAAGTAAAAGAAAGCAAAAGTGTTGAGACCCTTTGTGTCTGACATTGTCAGTAGTATACTTTCATATACTATGAGTGTTTTTATTAGGATTTTATTTCTAAACATATTTTTAAACATCTTATTTTTAATTGTGTATCTGTGTGGATGCAACCTAGATGCAATGCCCTTGGAGGCCAGAAGAGGGCGTAAAATCCCCTGGAGCTGAAATTTGTGAGCTACCCATCATGGGTGCTGGTAACTGAACTCCCGCCCTCCACAAGGTCAACAAGGGCTCTTGGCTCTTAACCTCTGAGCCATGGTTCTAGCCCCAGAATGCCCTTCTAATTTATAAATCCTTTCACCCTTTTGAAGATGTTCGCCAGGGCTTTCCAGGTCCAGTGTTTAGGTGAGGTGAAATGATGATATTCTATGTCCTGATCTCTTTGTACGCAACCCGGTCTTTTATTGCCACCTGCTTTGCAGACTGGTTCCCACTTCAGTTTTCACTTTCAAGACAGTCCCATGCTTGCTCAGGCTGGCCTCACACTCATGGCAATCCTCCTGGCTCAGCATCCTGGTAGGATTACAAAGTATGAGCCACCACACCCAGGCATTCTTCTATTTTGAAATTTCGTAATTATTGTGCTTTGGCTTGATTTCTCTTATTGTGTGGCACTCAACGGGACTTTTCAATCTTCAAGTTCATGTCTTCCACTTTGAAAATTTCTGGAATTTCTTCCTCAATCACACTGCTATTGCACCAGTCAATTGTCTGCGCCAGTTTCCATCTTATCTGAGCTGTCAGGATTTTAGGATACTTTTGATCTTTTGATTCTCCTGTCTGAGCAGCTGTTCCTTGCTCGTTTCTTCCTTCACCCATATGTGCATTGCTAATTTCATCTAGGGAATTCTAACGCCCTAACTTTCCCTTTCTCTATTTACTATCTATAGAAGTGCACCTAGTCTCATAGTTCCCAATGCTACATAAATTCTTCTATGTTCTTTTAACTCCAGGGTTGAATATCAATTTGAATACCCAATAGGCACACCAAACTTCAATGCTAGCATTTCTAATCTCCCTCATTGCTCCAGTCTGTGTATCCTATAATCTTTCCCATCTCGATTTTCCTGTTACTGAATTCGAAATCCTTGAAGTCTTCCCTGGTTTGGTTGAAACTCCCTCCAGATGATGACAGACTGACTTGCAAATGCAGGAATCCTTTCTTACCTCCATCACAGTCACTATATTATGTGTCTCCGGAGTGGTTTCTTTGTTTTTAGGCTCTGTCCTTACTGCTTCAGTCACTTTGTAGGTTCCTGCCTCTCTTTTTCTGGCCCTTTCTCTGTACTCTGATCTATGGTACTGTCACCTGCAGATCACGTTTCTTTGCTCTCTCCCACTCTGGGGTCTGTATTAGTCAGATATTCTAGAGGAATAAAACAAAAACAATGAATTTATATTAAAAGAGGAATTATTAAATTGGCTTGTATAGTATAGTCTGAGTAGTCCATCACTGGTATCTTCACACTGGAGAGGCTAAAAACCAGGCTAGAAGATATAGCCATCCCAATCTGGTGCTGGAGAACTGCAGGGTTCCTGGAGAGCCACATTGGATTCTGGGAAGTCCTTATATCTAGGCCATAGTAGGAAGGTGCCATTTACACTTAGAATTAATCCAATTAAGGAAATCTCTCCCTTATAGATGTGCCAGAGGCTTGTCTCATAGTTGATTCCTGTGGTGGTTTAAATAAAAGAAACACGTTTGCCCTGGGCTTGGGTATTTGAACACTTGATCCTGAGTGAGCGGTGCTGTTTGGAGAAGATGTGGAAGCTTTAGGATGTGTCATGGGGGGGGGCAGGCTTTGAGGGTTGGTGGCTTCAGTTCACTCCCAAGTCACACTTTTTGCTTCCCTGTGTATAGTTGAGATGTGATCTCTATGCTCCATGATTCAGTCACCTGCTGCAGGCCTTCCTCCCCATCATGGACTCTGCCCCTGGAACCGAAAGCCAAAATATAGTCTTTCTTAAGTTGCTTTTAGCCATGGGGCTTTGTCACAGCAATAGAAGTGTAGTTGACAAAATCACATATTCAGACTGATACCCAAGATTGGCCATCCCAGGGGCACTGGAGTGGACTGCAGGAGGCTGGAGGAGGGAGAACAGAACGAATGTGCTTACCCTTTCCAGTGGCTGTCCACTGGCTTCTGTAGTATGAGGCATGGGCCTGCTTTTGGTCCCCGTGGCCGCCCGGCTCCCGCTGCCCAGTGCCTGGCTAGCTTATACCCAAAATAATTACACAGAAACTGTATTCATTGAAATACTGCCTGGCCCATTAGCTCTAGCCTCTTATTGGCTAACTCTCACATATTTGTTTAACCCATTTCTAATAATCTGTGTGTCACCACAAGTCGTGGCTTACCGGGAAAGATTCAGCGTGTCTGACCTGGCAGCTTCGCGGCGGGCAACTCTCTCTCACTCTGTCCCCTTCCCAGTATCCTGTTCTCTTTCCCTGTCTATCTAAGTCCTGCCCTATTAAAAGGCCAAGGCAGTTTTTTATTAACCAATAAAAGCAAGCCAAATACAGAAGGACCCTCCTACAGGCTTCCTGTTTGTGGGGTCCCACAAGCCTATCACTGGCTTCCTGTTTGTGGGGTCCCCCAAGCCTATCACTGGCAGTCATTCCTTCCCACTGCAGGAGCAAAATCCAACTGCAGTTTTCCCAAATGTGTTAGAAGTGATCAACATCATTTCAGTGATTCTTATTCCCATCTTTTAATAACTTGGCATTTTAGGATCCACAGTAGCTCATACTAAGACATTAGACCCTTTGCATGAGCATGACGTAGAAGAATTAGCCTGTCCTTAGCTATCCCAGACTCTTACCCTCCATTTTTGCAAGCATGTATACATGCATATTCACAAGTACTTAGAAGCATGGCATGTGGGCCCCAAAGTTCACACCAATTGTCTTCCTTGATCTGTCTTGACTTATTTTACTTTATGTATTGAGGCCGTGTCTCACTGAATCTGGAGCTTGCCGATTCTATCTACTCACACTGGGAACCCCATCTCTTCCTCTTGAGGGCTGGCATTGCCAGTGGGCTGGCATACCGAGTGGCTTTTACGTGAGCTCCAGAGATCCAAACTCAGGACCTCACACTTGTATGGCAGGCATCTTACTGCGTTATCTCCCGAGGGCCCTCCTTGTTCTTTTCAGGTGATTTCTCCCCACAAGGACTGTTTCTTATTGGCCTTTCTTGCTCTGGATTTTTATTTCTGCCTCCTCTGATGCCCAGGGGAAGAAATCCATACTGATCACTCTGAGGTGAAGATGGCAGTGGGAGGCTGAAGGAGATGCCGTTGGAATAGGAAGTCAGGCTTTCCTGTAGGGCCGAGGGCTTCTGGAAAAGCATTGCCACACCTACCATAATGCGGTTAAATATTAAAATACTCTTCTCAGGCGACTTCCAGAAATTTACCTACTCAGATTATAGAATGACTATCTCGGAAGCATAGTTTTGGATATTGGGGACAAAAGATAGTTTTTAGGTTGGGGTCTTTGTGTGCACATGCTGACATGTGAGTTATGGATTGAGTTCACGGCTCTATCATTGCTTTGCCACTGAGCAAACGGACATCCCCAGCCCTGAGATATGAATATTTGTGGTTCTTGGAAGATGTCACACTGTCCTTTGGTAGTGTATCTTAATGTGGAGACTCAGTGTCCCAAGATGTTGTCATGTTTCCTGAGGACATGTATGGTGTACACCAATAACTCGGAGTTCCCGTAATCTTGCAAGATTGAGTTTAGCCTGGGATATATAGTGAAACCCTATCCTCTTCCTGAAACCCCCTAAACAAACAAACAAACAACAAAAAAAACCCTAAACAAAACAGCTTATTGTTGCAAAGAGAAGAGAAGCCGAGACTCTCTTCTTTACACGAGCCCCACCCCCACTGTTACAGACACCCTGTTGTTTCCAGTGCACGCCTTGGCCGCAGGGGCCCTCCCTTGGCCAGACCTGTGTTTTGGCTGTCCCTCTCCTTAAGATAATAACAAGCCCTCAGGTAAACCAGTCTTTATGGATGCATTCTCGTGGTTGATGAGGAATCACTTTTTATTCCTCTTCGTGTTTTTGTATTTATCCAGAGCTATCCGTTGAAAACCTAGAGTTTTCATAAAATGGGCTAACTCTTTATGTAGAGGGATTGCGGACATCTCGACTCTCTCTTAGGGCTGGAAACAGGGCTGCAGGCTGGGAAGGTATTTTAGGCAGAAGATTAGAAAGGAATCTGTAGTGGTCTTTGCCTTATCCTACTTTGACAGCTAGCTCTTCTCAGGACAAATGCTGTTAAGATGAATGATGGTTTTTGGGAACTAATGGGAAACAGACCTGGCTCTCCTGTGCCACAGAGGTCAGAGGTCAGAGGTCAGTCACAGGTCTGCTGCTGGCCCTGACTGGAGGCTCTCGCAAGCTTGTTTTTCCCTCCCACTTACCTTTTTCCCTTGGGTTACCTCTCATGCCATAAACTCTGTGCAGCCAAGAGGCTGGTATCTCAAATATGTGGTGGGTAATACCTTGTGCCTGGTATCATTGAATGCCCAGGGGCACAGGTTTCCTAGCGTGGCTTCTAACTAGATGACAACGCTTACTGCTGAAAGCTTTTGTGCTCTGTAAAAGCTTCTGACTGTCACCAGTTGAAGAGGTTATTATCGAATGAATATTTGGCGGTAGAGACTCCATGATTTGGAAGATGGAAACCAGTATCTGTTCATACTCGTGACTCAACTTCTAATACTTTTGTGTTCTTGAAATTGGTTCTTCCTATCTGTCTGCCTGGCTTCCTTTGTTGATGTCTCCCTTTATATGTGACCTTCATGTTGAGTTCACCAATGTGGTTTTTGAGACTCTCTCTCTCTCTCTCCCTGGCTTTCTGTCTTTCTCCTTTCCTTCTTCTTTCTTCCCTCCCTCCTGCCATCCTTCTCTCCCTTTCTCTCTATAGCTCTACCTATGTTCTGCCGAGGTTAATTTTGACATCAGCTTGATTGGATGAAGAGATGCTGGGCACTGGCGAGGCATGCTTTTAGGTGTGTCTGTGAGGGTCTGACTTACATGTCCGAGAGTGTAAGCGGAGGAGAGAAGTGTGGAGTGTGAACCATGCCATCTCATGGACTGGAGTCCCAAACTGAGGTGAAAGGGAAGAAAGAGAAAGCCAGCTGTGGGTCCACCCAGAGGTGAGCAAGTAGCCTCCTGCTGCCCAACTGGGGACCGTTCCCATTGCTGTTTCTTCCTTAAGATGATGAACTCTACGTGTTCAAATCCCAATATAAAATAAATCCTTTCTCCCCTTTCTTCCTTTGATGTAATCATAGAGAGGTCGCCTTGTCTTGGAGAGCTCACCCAGGGCCTTCAGCTTTGGCCATAACCACTAGTGTGGCTCTATCCCAGACCTCAGGTTCCTTCTGTGCTCCGACAGCTGTATGCCTAAATCCAGTTAGAAGTTCTGCAGACACTCCACGGTCAGTGGCCCACAATGCCTCAGTCATCGTTCCCATCGTTCCTCTTTTGCTCTGTGATACCTTCAGTCATTCCTTACAAAAACAAAGAAAAATTTATTCTTGGAGAATTGCACATGCGAATACATGTGTTTTGATCAGGTCCTTCTCCCACAGCCTTTCCACCTCCTCACACGCCCACTCCACAGTGGCGCTACTCATGGTATAGGACTGTCCACTGAAGCATGGGCCACACCCTTGGAGAAGACTGACTCTCCATACCCCAGCAGCCAACAGCTGCTGATAGCTCCTCAGCTAGGGCTGGGGCCTCATGAGCCCTGTCCCCGCAATCACACTGGAATTTTGAACAACTTGACCTTCCATGGCTCTGGCTCTTGTGCAGACAACCGCGGCTGCTAATGAGTTCTCTTGTGTGCAGCGATCCTGTCATGCAACCCTCTTCCCCAAGACTGCCGGCTCTTATCACGTGTCTGCCCCCTTCTTCCTCAGTGAGCCTGTGGATAAGGAGTATTTCCCTTCTTCTTGTACTACCATCTTGTACGGATGGTAACAACTACTCCTGTTACCACTCGTATGTACTCAACTGCGGAACCCCCTCCGTATGGCTTCCGTGTTAGCTGCAAACTGTGCTGACTTAGTATTTCCATAGTCTTTCTTCTGATTCTGACAGTTCCTGGCCAAGAGCTGCAGTAATAGTATCCTAGCAGCTTCCTGAAGTCCTTTGAAAAATGTTCTCTTACAGCATAGTTTTGTATTAAAATCCCAAGCCAGTAGTTTTCAATAGATCACCATATCTCCTATACAGAGTTGCAGCTCACCATCCCATCCCATTTTCTCCGGTTTGTCTCAGACTCCAGCATCATTTCTCTATCTGATGGAGCTGCTCACGGAAACCTCTGAGCACGCACACACCCTTGTGTGGCATGCCCGTCACTGACAAGGTTTAGCCTTTCAAAGGTGTTGGGGCCTTTCTCCGCATCCTTTTATTCTCAGGGTCCAACTGAGTGTTTGACACAGAGTAGGACTCCATCAAGCACCAGCGTGTTTGTTTTAACTAAATCACCATAAATAAGTAGATTAAACACCTTACAAGACAACTGAAAATAGGGACAAGGGAATCACCCTGCCCTGCTCGAGACTATGGGGAATTTCCACCAACTGCAAGGAATGGGGGATTGGGTCAGGAGTCACAATCCTAAACGGAGCCAGTGTAACCAGAATAGCACAGAAATCTGGGAATATAAAAAGTGGTGGTGACTCACCCCCATTCTCTGAGGGCAGAGAAACACAGAGAATCCCATGGCCAAGTGCGTGGCTTTCCTAGCTGGCTGGTTCCTGGCTGGTCACCTTTGCTCTATATTTTCTTTCTGTGTGCACTTTCCATCCTTGCTTCACAATGCACAGCCCTGCAGTGGACCAAAACTACACAAGAAAGACAGAACTCTGAAGGCCGAGATAAACAAAATCTCCAGGAAGACAATCTAGGGTTGGGGATGACAAGCACCCTTGGAACTGGGGAGATGGAGGTGCAATTTTTCTGTCATTGCAAAAAGAACCCAATTCAGCTCATGAATCCTGAGTCATCCACCTGCCCAATGGAGCAGAAGAGCCCTTCACAGTGTGGCCAACTTTAGAGAGGAATGTTAGCTAGATACGAGCAGGTTCAGGAGTTGGCACCACAGCGTTCTCTGTAAGTCTAGATCTAAAAAGCAAAACATATGAATATCTAAATGATTGGCACCTGCAGCCCCCAAAATAATGTGAATGCCAATCTTAAGCCAAATGTGGTCTGGAAATGAGGTTTTATTTCTTTATATTTGCTTTTCTGAAAATTAACCAGCACCCCTGAAATCCTAGAACCCAAGGAAAAGTGATTCAAATACACACAGGAAAAGACATGAGTAAAAATGGTTTTCCAGAGGGACTGGAAGAAAAATTCAAAACATGGAAGGGGAGCGGCTCAGGAGCCCCACCTGAAATTGAGGCGTTTTTAACAGTTGACGGATGCTAGGTAAGAAAGAATCAGTTTCCTTCAGGAGTGTGGTCAACCATGCTTCAGTAGTGGCCTCACACCCATGCCTATATGGATAACACATATTGGATTCAGGGAATTATCAAAAGAGAAAAAAAAAGCTAGGAAGTTGGGAGTGGGGTGATGAGTGAGGGTTGTGTCCTGGAGAAGTTAGGGGAAGAAGTGGGGGCTATGTTTGATTATGTTCAAAATACATTGCATGTGTGTATGACATTCTCAAAGAATTAGTAAAAATAATATGTTAAAATGGGGGAGCAAGCTGGGTGGTGGTGGCAGATGCCTTCAGTCCCAGCACTCAGGAGGCAGAGGCAGCCTGGTCTATAGGGTGAGTTCCAGGACAGCCAGGACTACACAGAGAAACCCTGTCTGGAATGAACAAATAAACAATGAAGTGGGGGCAACAAGAAAGGAAATCAAGACTGCAGTGAATGCTGCAACATCTTCTGTATTTCAACTTTAACAATGTAGACAGAAACAACACGCAGAGATGAATATTATTCCAAATCACATAAAGGAAAAGAAAAGATTTATCCTCCGGGCTTAGGTTTTCCAAAGAAGAATCAAGAAATGGGTCTGGGGAGATGACTCTGAGGAAAATGCTTGCAGTGCCGTCATGAGAACCGGGGGTCAGGACTCACAAGAGCATGAGAACTGGGATTCATACCCCCCCAGCCCTCACAGCAAAGTCAGTGTGGTGTATGCCTCTAATACCAGAGCTGGGGAAGATGGCTAGGTCCCAGGAGCTTCCTGGTCAACCAGTCTAGCCAAATCCATGAGGCACCCTACCTCCAAAGTCAAGAACAAAACCCAAGAAGGTGGCCAGTGATAGAGGAAGATGGAAGACACCAGTGTCAAGCTCTGGCTACCAGAGGCATGCACACATGAATACAGGTGCGTAGAACACACACACACACACACACACACACTCACTCACACACTCACACACACAGGCACACACACTCACACACGCAGGCACACACACTCATACATGCAGGCACACACAGGCACACACACTCACACACTCACACGCAGGCACACACTCACACACATTCACACACTCACACACACTCACACACAGGCACACACACACACACTCACACACGCAGGCACACACATTCACAATCGGAGGAGGAAAGTCATAGCAGCAGGAAAGATTTAAAAACAAGCAACCATCAGATCACCAGGCCTAGGTTTTTTTAATGAAAAGAGTGCTAAACCCCTTCCAGAGTCAAAGCAATGCCAGGCTAAGGCCGCCAGAAAGGACCCAGTCTTAGATACGATGTGACGACACTGTGAACAACAGAGATAGGAGCAAAATTCTATGGTTGGAGAAGCATGATTTGCTTATGAAGGAACAAGCTGGCGGTGGCCTTGGCCTTCTGTGTATCCCAGGATTGCAGGACAGATGTCACAGGGGCACAGGTCTGATAGGCACCATCCTTTGTCTGCTCTCCCTGACATGCACATGTAATCCAAGGTCCCAAGAGGATATTTCTAAGACACTTCCTGAATTATTTGATTATAGGTGGATATTACACACATGTCTGTTATATATATGTGCTAGAACTTAGAGCCAAAAGCTCAAGAACAGAAACTTAGTGTGTGTAGCTGGGACTCAGATCTGGATGTTGAAGGCTGCGGTACACTGCTGCATGTTTTTAAACTGGTTGTGGGATTGGAAGAAGCCTTGTTCTGTTGTGTCTGCTGATCTGACTGGCCTGCCCCAATCTCCCATTTCTAGTTATTAATGGGATGCCAGTACGGAGTTTGGGAATGGTCAGAACGTGAACCAAGACACAGCAAAAACGTTGAAGTGTTTATCTGAGCGAACAGAAATTCTGTCATGAAGAAGCATAAACTAAGCTGGCTGAGGTTTGGGAGAAGGGAACTAGAGGAGGAGGAGAAACAAGGCAGACACTTGATTGGTTACAGCCATGTGGGCTATTCTGCTGCTAAGTCCCTAGCTAGAGAGCTATCACCAGGTTAGGTGGTGGATCCCAACTGGGTGAGCTTGCTCCTTTTTCTTGAATATAGACATTTACAAGCAATGATTATACAAACATACACATGCAAAGAAATAAAGAAAGACCAAACTCAATGTTAGATGAAGAACGGAAAGAAGGAAGGGAGGGGGAAAGGATGGAAGAAAAGAAGGAAGAGAGACTCATGGACCATTTATAAGTAATTAGTAAAGGACCAGTGGTGGAGGGCATTTCAAGGCATCCTCTCTCAGATGGAGTGGAAATTGTTGCCTCTGGCCTTTTCTCTAACCAAGAAAGCACACAGTGGCAAGAGAATCTCTTGGAGTTTGGCTGTAACAGTCTTACTGTGGTGGTCAACTCTCACTTATTGCATGACTTGAAACTTAGCCCCTGACCTCCACAAACATGTTGCGGTCCACATGCACACACACAAACAAATGATACATATAATGAAATACTTTTCAGAGATTAATGGTCACAATGGTGAGAACAAATGACAAAAATTACAGTGACTTAAACCAACAGACGTGCATGCTTTCGCAGTCATGAAGACTGAGGTCCCAGCTCTGGCCTGTGTTCCTTGAACTGTTTGGAGCTCTGGGAAGGGGCCTTCCCCACCTCAGCCAACTTCTGCTATTGGCCAGAAGCTAACCCTAAGCCCTTCAGTTTCTGCTTCTGTGGTTTCATGACCTCCTTTCTGTGTTTGCTTCTCTGGACTCTCCATTATAAGGACACTGGGCTAGAGCACATTCTAATCATGACCTAATGGTGACAATCTATACTGAACCCATTTCCGGGGTGGCATGTTGAGGTTCAGAATGTATGGTAACTTTGGGTCAATGGGGATAGGTACTCAATCCAGGTCAAGGCTTAATACTTCAAAAATAAGGAGCAATCTACAAAACTAAAAAGTCTTCATATGCATACTTTCCCCCTGAGGGTAGTACTTTCTGAGTGTAGAAATGGCAGGAAAAAAGGATTTATATATGCCTCCAAATTTGTAAATTTGTTCTCATCAGAAAATCATGCAAAGAAGGAAAAGCCACAACCATTTGTGAAAAAAATAGTTGCCTTAGCTCTGACAGGAGGAAGGGCAGACGTCTCCTCTCTGTAGATATAATATGTAGACATCCATGGAAATTATGGAAGCTTGGGAGGTGATTGGCTATAGCGTTGGAAAGGTCTGGAAGAGGTAAATGCAGATGGCTCCTAAGATTAGCAAGTATTAAACTGCATTAATAATTAAATACTTTCACATCAAAACAGCATGTTCTCTATTTTTAACTACCAGAGTAGCAAAAATAAAGAGAAAAGATAGGGATGCTCCCACAGTCTCCTGTGCTGCTCAATAATGGGAGTGTCAGTTACTGTGGTGCTCCGTGGAGGAAAAAAGAAAAGAATTGGCATGTATTGAGAACTTCTAAAGTGTTCCCACCCTGTGAAAGGAAATGCCTCTAATAAAATCAGTCATGAAGGAACAATCGGGAAATGTGTAATGCTTAAAAGATCAGATGGCAAAAGGGACTGACCGCTGAACTGGTTGCCTCCTTCAGTGGTGTTAGGATGTTGCAGAGGAACCCAGGGAGGTTAGGCTTCAGGTAAAGGCTCTGCTGAAAGGCCCTTCAGAGCCAGGGGAAGGGTCCTGATGGAGAGAAATGGGCAGAACTCCAAAACCACACTGTATATGATCTGTAGCCGTCACCAGTCTGCAGACTGAGGGAACTGCCTTCCACATCGAGGGCCCCCAATTTCTGATCTCCCCACATTTAGCTTAGTTCAGTATTCATGGCATTCAAATTCATATAGCACTGACTGAACCCATATCCTATTGATTGACCTGGCATCCTATAGACTGATTCTTCTTCCCACTGACTGCCCCTAAATCCCATTGACCAAGTCTGGGCCTTATTGACTGAGCCCTCATCACATTGACTGGCCTTCACCCACTGGCTAAGATGACATCTCGTTGACTGGCCATGCAGCGATGCAGGAGCTCCGCTGTGGGGATGGGGAGCCCAGTCCATATGTTTACTACACCCCGAATCTAAAACCCAAAATCCATCCAGAGTCTTTAAATGACTCTGAAATGCTCTTTTCTAGGGTGTTTGTTTGTTTTTCTCACAAAATAATCCAGGTGTGGTGGCACATGCCTTTAATACCAACACTAGTGAGGCAGAAGCAGGTGGATCTCTGTGAGCTCCAGGCCAGCCAGAGCTACATAGTGAGACCTTATCAAAATAAGAGATATATTTGTGTGTGATCTTAGTTAAAGAATACAGATACAGACAGCAAACACTCTTGAGAAATGTTCCAGTGATTTAAAAAGTGCTTATGGCCATGGCATATTTTCCTTTCCTGAATTATATTTTTAATCTTTTCTAAAAGATTGTGAATTAATTTTATGATCTTCATTTTCCATCAGAACAGGTGAGCAAATGTTTGCTCAATAAAAGCAGGAATTAATGAAGACAAGCATGAGAAGACAATAAATATACACATGGCTTTGTTTTTGCTCTTTGGGGCTTGGAGAGATATTTTTAAAAGAGTTGCTAACGCCCACCTCACTTCGGCTTTTCCGTGGCAGACACAAGCTGTGGCTCGTGACAGGGAAGGTATAGGAGTGTATGTAGCTATTTTAGTTTGAATTCAGAGCCTGTGTTTGTCTATGGTAATAGGTTAACACATGCACAGCTACATATATATATATATATATATATATATATATATATATATGGTATAGTGCATGATTATATAGAATCTTTTTTTTTTTCGAGACAAGGTTTCTCTGTAGGTTTGGAGCCTGTCTTAGAACTAGCTCTGTAGACCAGGCTGGCCTCAACCTCACAGGACATCTCCTGCCTCTGCTTCCTGAGTGCCGGGATTAAAGGCATGCGCCACTACCACCTGGCAATTATTTAGAATCTTATTTAAGGTTAATAGGCAAATAAATTAATTTGTCTGTTCTAATAGTTACTTTTCTCATTACTAAGGTCAAATACCTCATAAGAGGCAACTTCACAGAATAAAAGCTTGTGGTTTTCGGTTTGAGGAGACGTCCATTGTGGCAGAGAAGGCGCAATGGCAGGAATGGCTCTCAGCTACGGCCACAGAAATGTCAAGCCACTTGGTCACATCGGAGCAATTCAAAGTCGGAGTGCAGTTAGGCGTTGGGTCTAGATGGTAATGCCCCATGTGGCACACTTCCTCCAGCAAGGCTCCGCTCCCTAAGGCTTTCCAAGCCTCCCCAAATAGTGCCACGGAACCAAACACAAAGGGGTTATTTTACACTCAAACCACATGAAGCATGGAGGAAAAAATATCATTGGAAATAGTGGTTGCTTGTGGCGGAAAGGCCAGCACACAGTGTGCGTCTGAACTCTCCCTAGGTGACTAGTAATAAGGTCACTTGCTACTTTAAAATTCCTTTAGCATCTTAAATGGATAACCTTTCCTCTCAACTGTGACAAAAATATTCAAGTTCCCCAGCATCTTTTTTTCTTTCTCCCTTAAATGTTAGAGATTTTCTTTTACACCAAATTGGAGATTTTCTAATGCAAATCAATTCGTGAAAGGAGGCTGCAAGAGCAGAGCAGGCCCTGTGATCCCCCTCCGAGGCTGATTCTGCCTCAGCACCAGCTGATGTGGGATTCCTCTCTGTATGCTGTGAATACCATCGGTTAATAAAGAATCGGCTTTGGGCACATTGCAGCGCAGAATAGAGCAAGGCTGGAATTGCAAGCAGAGATAGAGAAGAAAGTAGGCAGAGTCAGAAAGATGCCATGTAGCTGCCAAGGAGAAAGACGCCTGCACGCGCCAGTACCGGTAAACCACAAGCCTCATGATAAAATATAAAATAACAGAAATGGGTTAATTTAAGATATAAGAACTATACATATATATAGTTTCTGTGTGATTATTTTAGGTCTGGGCAGCCGGGAACAACCATCAGTACTAGTTCCTCCAGCCTAGCATGTGAGAGTCTGATGGACAGTTGGTCTGCCCAGCCCACTGAAAGTTGTGGACTAATATTTTTTTAAAATTTAATAACAAACACAGGTCACCAACTGTGATGGTGAACATTGTCAAGTTGGAAGCATCTAGAATCACTCAGAGACAAACACCTAGGCATACCTGGCAGGGATAGAGGTGGGCAGATCCATCTTGAATGTGAGTGGCATTGTAATGGGTCTTTTTTCTGTCCCACCAGCCAGCTCTCAAATAATGACATGGAGACTTCTTATTAATTAAAAAATTAAAAAAATCTTGGCCTATAACTTAGGCTTGTTTCTAACTAGCTCTTATAACTCAAATTTATCCATTTGTATTAATCTATGTTCTATCACGTGGCATTACTTTTCTTCCATCTTGCACCTCCTAATTTCTCTCCATGTCTCCTGGTTTCTCCTACATGCCTAGATTCCTCTTCCTCTTCATTTCTCTCCCCGGAAATCCTACCTATACCTCCTACCTAGCTATTGGACATTCAGTTTTTTATTACACCAATCACAGCAAATATACATCCCACAATATTTCCCTCTTTTGTCTAAATGAAAAGAAAAGGTTTTACATCTAACATAGTAAAACTATATATAGTAAAAACAATTATCAGGTAAGAATTACATTCATAATGTCTAGTTGATTTGTATTTGGCAAATTTGAAGAAAGTGCTGTATTTATCCTATCTTTGCGAGTCTAAAGTTTTATACCTAAACCATGTTTTATCATAACTTGTATTACCATCTGAAAAATATCTTTTTAGACATTAAAATGTCTTGGATACATAACTTAAGGTTTTATGTTTCCCAATCTTATAAACATTACAGCACTTATGTAAGTTTCCTTTTGAATTTGGTAACAGGAAAACTTACTATAATTATTTCATCTTCAACTTCATTAGCGATCCAAGAAGGATATGATCTTACCTGAGTGAACTGAAGTGCAGAGAAAGCAACTTTCAAAACTTTAGAAATGGCAGAGACAGCTGGCTGCCTGGACAGTCACCCATGGCCCTCTGCATCTTTGGGGCATCCATCTTTGGCCTACAGGCCTAATATATCTGACAGAGTTTTCTGAGAAGCAAGAATTTTCAAGGACTATCCTACCTTCTCTTGGCAAAGTTTGACACAAAGTCACAGAAACACATATTCACACAGTGTGCAAATATCCTGCACTATGGGATCATCACATGGGCTGGGACCTCAGGCTGCATAAGAAGGAGAGAGGGCATTGAGCAAAGCATTCATCTCTCTGCTTCCAGGCTGCAGATGGAGTGATGTGATGGGTTACCACAAACCCCTGCAGCATAATGGACTGGACTTTAACTGTGACCCGAACCCTTCCTTCCTTTGCTTTTCTCAGAGCAGTGTGGCAAATCACTAAAGCAGCAACTTTCTGTTTGTTTTGTTTTTTCAAACTTATCCTTAATATACATACATTTGATCTCTTACCCAAACACATTGCAGTTAAGAGTTTAAGACATGCTACTGTGTGGCCTGTACTATTTCCTTCATTGAACTTTCTTTCTCATATTTGAAACATGGGTGAAGAATATTGGTTTTATATATATTTTAGAGAAATAATACAATGGCTAATTTTTTTATATTTGGCAGAAAGTTTGTTGCTCTAAATACTTTTTAACCTAAGCAGATAGTATTTCAGGACAGATTGGGAGAACTTGCTGTTTGCTCTACATCTGAAATAGGTGTGAGCAGGGAAGAGTTCCCTCTAAACGCTGATGTAATCTGCTCACACTTAGATCACCACAGGGGATGAAAATAGATGTTCTGTTTTCAACAAATGTAACATAATTAACTCTGAGACTCGGTTTTAACCCGGCTACTGAATCAACAGGATTGCAGTCTGCTGAGCTTTGCTTGGGGCTGTTGGCAGTATACGATTTGAAATAATTGAAGGTGAGATGAAATGAGCGTATAATTAGTCCTTTGTATTGAATGCAGCCAGTGAGACACACCCTCTCACCGCCTCCTCTTTGCTATTTTCTCTGCTCCATGCACAGTCACTGTGGCAGGTATGGAATAGACCAGCGAAAGGAATGGGATGACTTTTATTCCGTTTTCTCTTTGTACCTCAAGATGGAAGCTTCAGGTTGCCTGATTTCATGTTGTTCCAAAATTTCTGGGTCTGCCCTGGGTCTTCTTTCTCTTTCTTCGCCCCATTTTTGCTTCTTCTTTCTTTATCTACAGGTGCGTGATGAGTTGGAGAATTAGTGTGGTGATGTTGGTGGGGGAGGGGTAAATCTGCAAGAGCAGCCTAGGCACAGGCTGTCTTGAAGGCTGTATGCTCAAACCGTGAGCAAATGCAAGCCTTCCTTCTGTGCAGTTGCATCTTGTGAGGTATTTGACCACCGTAATGAGAAAAGTAACTAATAGGATTGATAAATTAATGTATTTGAACATTTACCTTAAATAAGATTAGAATTTTAGTCCTGAGTGTGTGTATGTATATGTAAGACATATACCTGTGCATGTCTTTACCTATTACCTAAGACAAACACAGTCTTTGGATTCAACTAAAATAGCTACTTATGTTTCCTGTACCTACCCTGTCATGAGCTGCAACTTATGCCTGCCACAAAAAAGCCAAAGTGGGGCAAGTGTTAACAAGTCTTTTAAAAATATCTCTTCATGCCCCAAACAGCAAAACCAATAGCCACAAACCCCCTACAGTAGTCATAAAAGCCTCAAGGGTGTCCACAGATAGACCTCAGTGGGCACAACTCACCCCTTATACCCTACATGGGCCATTTTGAGAGCCATGACACTTCCACATTTCCATGAGGAAAATATAAAACGCTGAAAGAACTGAAGGGACAAGAAGCGGCCAAGATTGAGCAAGGGCAGCTGTGGGCCTCTGGGGCAGCAGACAGCACAGCTAATGAACACCCAGAAACCTGGTCTCCAGAGTAGAGACTTTAGCTTCAGCTCCTCAGGTACCCACCTATCCCATCAGATACCAGCCCTGGGTCTGAGGACAAGAGTACATAGCATCACCGTGTAGAGACGCTGCATGAGAGACAATTGAGAGATCTGATGAGGTCCACAGAGAGAGGAGGAGGGCCTCCTGAGAGAAAAGCCAGCTCAGCAGGGGTCATGTGTGCCTTCTGAGCAGTGGGTCTCAGCCTTCCCAGTGCTGCGACCCTTTAATGCAGTTCCCACCTCCAACCATAAAATTATTTTCATTGCTGCTTTATAACTATAATTTTGCTACTGTTAAGAATCATAAGGCAAATGCCTGTGTTTTCCAGTGACATTAGGTGACCCCCGTGAAAGGGCCATTCAACCCAAAGGGGTTGTGACCCACAGGTCAAGAACCACTGTTTCAGAGACCCTAAAATGTGTGGATTAACAAACTTCAGTGTGTATCGTTTTCTTCTCTCTTGCTAGCCATAGAAACAGAAGCATTGATGAAGGCAATTTTGTGTGTGGTGTGTGGTGTGTGTATGGACTTCTTTGTGTGTACTTGTGTGCGTGTTTTCATTCTTGCTATTAGTGTGTATGTGAGAGAAGAATCGGTGTGTTAATGGAGGTGGACTCTGAGTGGCAGGTTTGTTTGGTGGCTGTTATTCTTCCTTCATTTACATATTTATACCATGTCTATCATGTATGTCATCTCCATGTACATCAATCTGTTTCTTCATCATCATTCAACATGTATTTATTACATAATTACTGCCAAGTATTCTCCTTTGCACTTAATTTTATAGCCTAATTTTCTGCCATTAAATCAGTTTGCTTTTGTAAACAGGAAGAAGTAATTAAAGGCTATTAAAGAATAAACGGGTCCCCTTCACTCCTAGTAGGGTGTGCATGGCACCTGCCTTTCCCTGTCAGTTTTCACCCAGGGTTTGGAAGCAGTTTCTGTCCTGGAGTATATGCTTTTAGTCAAGCTTTTCAGAAGTCAGTCTGCAGAGCAGCTGGGTCCCATGCAAACATTTCATTCACAAGTTTGGATGCACTGTGTTGCGATTACATACAAACCCCATGCTGGCTCTGTTTTGATCTGCAGAAGGAGAAAAAGCCTGTGGAGGGACAGGACACTTGAGTATTTGCAGTTAAGCCCCAATGGATGAGAAAGGGTGATGAGAAAGTGAGAGTCCAGACTGGTGGTTGATTCTCCTTCCAAAGTAGTGGGCTCTGTGCGCAGGACATTGTCACTCTACAGAAGATGGAGTTCCTTTACCCCCGGGTGATGGACACCCTCATGGGTGGGTGGGAGCCCCCCAGAAGTAGTTTTGGTCATACATGTCCCACAAACAGTGGGACATTCCATCTGTTCTTCCACCACTTGCAAATACACTCTTCAGTAGCCTGAGGGATTTATTAATGACTGTGTCATGGTGATTTTATATTAGATGTTCTCATCAAGACAGCTCCCCCACTAGGTTGCCTTTGAGTTAGAATAGCCAGGATTCAACCCTCAAGGCTGAAGCTAGAGCCCAGGTGAGCATAGCAAGGCTATAAATTCTCAAATCCCATCCCCAGTGACGCACTTCTCCCAGCAAGGCTCTGCCTCCTAAAGGTTCCATGACCTCCCCAAACAGCGCCACCAACTGGAGACAACACCATGCTGCAATATATGAGCCTGTAGGGACATTTCTTCTCCAAATCTGCACACCCGCTTACATTTCCAGTCCAAGTTGAGTCTATGTCAAAAACAAAAAAAGGAAATTCAACTGATTTTCTAACTTTTCAGCTGAAAAATAATGAGAGGCTATAAACATATAATAAAACTAAAACACCATGTAATTTAGATTTGTGATGTTTTGTTGGCAAAATGGCTTTCATTTACATAATGCTGCGATAATGAAGGGCGTCATTATGTAAGTGAATGTGGTACCCAGAATAAATGAACACTATTAAAAATACTCAATGCAAGAATAGTTCAATTAATTACTTTAGAACAAGCATGGCACAGCTAAGGTTTTTTTTTTTTTGGTTGTAAAATAGAAATGTTGAATTTTATAATATTCGGAGAGGTTTCATTCTCTTATCAAATTCCGCTTATATTTTGCCTTTTCATCTTTGGTATTGGAGAGGTTCTTGGATATTCTTGGTCTTCTGTAAATGAGTTTCACCTTTAAAGACTTATTTTTATTTTATGTGTATGGTTATTTGCATATATATATATATATATATATATATATATATATATATATATATATGCACTACATGTGTGTTTGGTATCTCTGGAGGCCAGAAGAGAACGCTGGATCCTCTGGTACTAGAGCTATAGATGGTTGTAACCTGCCATGTGGGTGCTAGGGATGGAACGCAGGTCCTCTGCAAGACAGAACGTACTCTTAACCGCTGAACCATCTCTACAGTCCAAAGGTTGATTTTGTAATTATGTATGCATTGGAGGGGGTGGGGGTAATGTGCACATGAATGCAGCTCTCCACATACCCCAGCAGACGGCATCAGATTGCCTGGAGGGGACATGACAAGCCGTGGTGAGGTGGTCATTGAGCCTCCCAACATGCGTTCTGGGATTCAGTTCTCTTCAAGAACAACAGTTGTTCCTAACCACTGAGCCGCCCCTCCAGTTCCAGAATGAGTTTCTTACGGATTATACGCACTTTTCCCCTGTCACTCACCCCTTACCTATTCTGCCTTGTAGTTTCTGGTTATTCACTGGAGGTTGTAAGATTAGCCACATGTTTGAATATTGACTGACAAAAAGAATGGAATATGAGCTATGAAGAGTTACTGGTTCGTGTTGGGTAGTCTATGTCTAAAATGATATGCCGGTCTTGTCCTGCTGAGGAAGTGGGGGGTAAGAGTGACTCTCTGCTAATTTCTAACTCGGATCCTCAGAGGTGACATTTCTGCAGGAGTCTTGCAGGCCTGAGCCCCATGGCTTGGTCTTGCAAGGAGAGAAGAAAGGACAACCACATGCTTTGTGTCCTTTCTGGAACACTGTATGTAAGAGCTTACCTTGTCCTCACAGGAGTCCTCTTCATTAGGTGCTTTATCATCCCCCCTCTTAATTAGATGAGGCAGTGGGGTGTGATGAGATAAAGTCACTGGTATGATGTCACATCTGTGTAGAAGGGGCACATGTTGTCCTCTTGAAGTAGCTTCTCCATCGCCAGATATCACATTGAACCCACCATGCATGTTAAACATATAGATACACAGATGGCAGAACAAATACACACATACACAATGTTTTATGTCAAGAGGGTCATAAGCCTTTTTACTTCAATGATGGCATCCAGGTTGGAGAGATGACTCAGTGGTTCAGAGCTCTTGCTGCTCTGGTAGAGGACCTTGGTTAGATTCCCAGGACTCACATCACGGCTCATAACCTTCTGTAACTTCATTCGCAGGAGATTTGGCAACCTCCGCTGACACCCAGTAGGCACCGGGCATACATGTAGTGCACATACACACGTGCAGGTAAAATACTCACACATGTAAAATAAAATTAATAAATCCTCTTTAAAAACATGTTAGCATCTGCCCGGTTACAGCACACCTCCTTTAGCGGTATGCCTCAGAGAGAAGCCCTGTGGCTTAAGGATTACTCTGGCTTTATCTCATATGGACAAGGAAAACCACAAGGATGAGCACTGCTCTGGGGCCAGCAAAGAGAGAAGCCAGAAGGGGACAGAACTGGAATAAAGCAAGCACCACCCCCTGTAACATGAGGGGCCTGCTTGTTGGGGTTTCTGTCCTGCCCAGTTCCTGTAGCCGTTTAGCCCCAAAAAAATCACACAGAGGTCTCCAGAAGATTATAAACTGATTGGCCCATTAGCTCAGGCTTCTTACTAGCTCTTGTAGCTTATATTAGCCCATTATTCTTATCTATGTTAGCCACATGGCTCAGTATCTTTTTCAGTGGGGCAGGTCACATCCTGCTTCTTTGGTGGTCTGGGCAGGACTGGGGAAAAAAACTTCCTTCTTCCCAGAATTCTCCTGTTCTTCTTGCCCCACCTTTACTTCCTGTCTGGTTGTCCCAACTATACTTCCTGCCTGGCCAATCAGCGTTTATTTAAAAACATGATTGACAGAATACAGACAATCCTCCCACACCAACCCCCCTCCTGGAAAAAGAGATTCTTTGGTTCTAAGCAGTTCCTGAGATTAAAACCAGTTGTGTAATTTCTTAGGAAATTTGGTATTTCCAGAAATTAGCATCAGCTGTTTACAAGAAACCGAACTAGCATCTAATGAGGGACTTGGAGGTAGAGCTGCCATTTGGTACCTAAATACTCATTTTCTCTTTCCAGGCAGGGGACAGATTTGCATTAAAACAAAACAAAATTAAATAGCTCAAAAAACAAACAAGAAAAACGGTGACAGACAATGGTGTCCGATGAACAGGGAGACAGTCAGAATGTCTCCTGGAGTGCTAGTCCTAAGGAAGGAAAAGACATGTTCCTTCCTCTTGTATCATGTTTTCAGATGAATGAACCACATGTTGTGATAAGGGTACCAGAGTTCTGAGCATTCAACAAACACCTCCCAGATCCCTGCCCTTTGTAAGCCACAACACTGAGCTGAGAGGACAGAGACATAAATAAAGGACATTAGCAACCCAGTAAGACAGGGGAATGAAGGCGACAGTCACATGACCAAGTGAAAAGAACCTTGAAAATCAAGTGGTCAGAGAATATAGAGTTAGACAAAGCCTGAAGATTTCCCACAGTTGCTGCCGTGTGCAGAGTCCTGAGGAATCGTGGGAGCTGGTCGGGAAGGCAGAAGAAGCAGCGAGTGCCTGCTGAAGTCTGAGAAAGGCCAGGCACAGTGACCACTGGAGCAAGGGCAGACAGCCCGCTGCTGCTGGCCCCAAGGGCTGGAGACATGGACGTCATGAAGGGCTTGACTGCCCAGATGGCTTGGACTCCATGAAGGTGTGAAAAACTACAGAAGAGCTCTCTCTGTTCTTCCCTTTTTCCATGTTCACGTGTGGGGGCAGGGGTACATGTGTGTCTGTACATGTTTTTGCATGTGGGAACACATATGTATGTGGATATACATTTATGCAAAGGTCCAGTGTCCATGTTAGGAATCATCCTTGATCACTCTTCCACCTTATTCTTTGAGGCAGGGCCCTCTCAATCAAGGCCAGAGCGCATGGATGTGGCTAGTCCTGCTATTCCAGCTTGCTCTAGGGAGCCCCTTCTCCACCTTCCTGGGCAATGTCTACTTCCCAAGCATGAAGGTTATGAGTCCATGCCACCACATCCAGCATCCATGTAGGTCCTGGGGATCAAACTCACTTATAAGGGGAACCCTTTAATGATCGAACCACCACCTCTCCCAGTCCTAAAGATTGCATTTTAGGTGTTAGGTAAAACATGCCTCCTACCTCAAAGGAAGAGACAGTTTATTCTTGAGGCACATATGAGCAACCATGACATGGGAACACAGACTCAGATTGCCCACAAAGACAAGTTCAGCTGTAGAGAGGTTCTATGAGGTGGTATTAGCTATAGAACAAAGAAAACCATGAGTCAAGACACTCACCAAACGCATCTGCAGGCCCACAACTAGGCAGGTTCCAGCAGAGCAGCAAGACTGTGCTAGGCCTCAGCCATTATCTGGCGACATTTTTAGCTTTTGTATTGGTGGGAGCAGAATGGTCTGCTAAGAACACATTTTAAAGGGTTTAATAGTTATAAGGATGTTAGGCCAGACACATGAGTGCTGACATGAGGTTGAAAAAAAAAAGATGGCTTTGAATCTGCAACATATCCCCATAATCATGAAATTCTGATAAGTTCATAGAGGAGATTTTTGGTTTTGTTCATTTGTTTTCAATCAGGAAAGACTTGGGCAAGTGACCACATGGGGACCAGAGTCAATGAAAATAAACCTGGGTAGGGATGGAGGCTATATAGAGGATGTTGGGTCCTAGAGAAAGTAAGGGGGGCGAGTCTCAGGTGACAAGTGAATGGATGCCAGTCAGCAGGACAGTGGGATGTATCTTTCCCACAAGACAAAAACCTCACAGTACAACTGAACACTCCCTGAATCTAGATCCCAGCTAAGTGAGAAGCTGCACGTCACAGTTAGTGTCTCCCCACCCGTCCCAGCATCCCCAACAATAGGCGCTGTTCCCCTTCACAGAGCTATAGCAGGACTTGAATAAAACAGCATGCCCCAGGCAAGAACCTTGGTGTGTGCAAGTGTGCTGTACGTGTGTGATATATGCACATGTGTGGTCACAGAAACATGCATGAGTGTGCACACAGGGGCCAGGGGAGGGCGTCAGGTGACTCCTTTAGTCACCCTTTTTTTTTTATTGATTTTTATTGAGCTCTACATTTTTCTCTGCTCCCCTCTCTGCCTCTCCCCTCTCCTTCAACCCTCCCCCAAGGTCCCCATGCTCCTAATTTACTCAGGAAATATTGTCTTTTTCTATTTCCCATGTAGATTAGATCTGTGTATGTCTCTCTTAGTGTCCTCATTGTTGTCTAAGTTCTCTGGGATTGTGATCTGTAGGCTGATTTTCTTTGCTTTATGTTTAAAAACCACCTATGAGTGAGTACATGTGATAATTATCTTTCTGGGTTTGGGTTACCTCACTCAAAATGGTGTTTTCTAGCTCCATCCATTTGACTGCAAATTTTAAGATGCTGTTATTTTTTTCTGCTGTGTAGTACCATTGTGTAAATGTACCACATTTTCCTTATCCATTCTTCAGTTGAGGGGCATTTAGGTTGTTTCCAGGTTCTGGCTATGACAAACAATGCTGCTATGAACATAGTTGAGCACATGTCCTTGTGGCACGATTGAGCATCATTTGGATAGATACCCAAAAGTGGTATTACTGGGTTTTGAGGAAGGTTGTTTCCTAATTTTCTGATCTTGCATTCTCACCAGCAATGTAGAAGTGTTCCCTTTCCCCCACAACCTCTCCAGCATAAGTTGTCATCAGTGTTTTTGGTCTTGTCTATTCTTACAGGTGTAAGATGGAATCTCAGAGTTGTTTTGATTTGCATTTCTCTGATGACTAAGGATGTTGAACATTTCCTTAAGTGTCTTTCAGTCATTTTAGATTCCTCTGTTGAGAGTTCTCTGTTTAGGTCTGTACTCCATTTTTTTTTATTGGATTATGTGTTCTTTCAGTGACCAATTTCTTGAGTTCTTCATATATTTTGGAGATCAGACCTCTATCTGATGTGGGGTTAGTGAAGATCTTTTCCCATTCTGTAGGCGTCGTCTTATCTTGTTGACCGTGTCCTTTGCTTTACAGAAGCTTTTAGTTTCAGGAGGTCCCACTTATTAATTGTTTCTCTCAGTGTCTGTGCTGCTGGGCTTATATTTAGGAAGTGGTCTCCTGTGCCAATGCATTCAAGTGTACGTCCCACTTTCTCTTCTATGAGGTTCAGTGTGGCTGGCTTTATGTTGAGGTATTTGATCCATTTGGGCTTGAGTTTTGTGCATGGTGATAGATATGGGTCTATTTTCATTCTTCTACATGTTGATATCCAGTTATGCCAGCACTATTTGTTAAATATTCTGTCTTTTTTCCATTTGATATTTTTTACTTCTTTGTCAAAAGTCAGGTGTTTGAAGATGTGTGGATTGATATCCGGGTCTTCTATTCGGTTCCATTGGTCCTCCTGTGTGTTCTTATGCCAGTACCAGGCTGTTTTCAGTACTGTAGCTGTAGTAGAGTTTGAAGTCAGGGATTGTGATGCCTCCAAAAGTTATTTTATTGTACAGGATTGTTTTGGCTATCCTGGGGTTTTTGCTTTTCCATATGAAGTTGAGTACCGTTCTTTCAAGGTCTGTGAAGAATTTTGCTGGGATTTTGATGGGCATGGCGTTGTCACCCTCTTCTTAATCCCCAGAGGCTCTCTCCCTGAACCTGAAATTAGTGTTTGAGCTGGACCAGCAGCCAGTGAGCTCCAGGGCTCCTTCTGCCCCTGCCCCCCAGACGTCACTGGGGTCACAGTCATGTGGGACCACACCTGGCTTGTTTGCGTGAATTCACTTAGGACCTCATTCATGTGCAGCCAGTGCTCTTAGCTGCTGAGCCGTCTCTCCAGACTCCTACATGGAAATCTGTTGACCATCTCTGTAATTTAATTGTCACTCTTTATCCCAGATTATCACTAATGTTATCAATAAACAAAAACCCAGGCTGGCTTGACACTCACAGAGATCCACCTGCTTCTGCCTCCCAAGGGCTGGAAGCAAAGATGTGCGTCACTATGTCTACTCACAAGTCTTTATTTCGGAAGCAATTCTTTGCTTACTGGATTGTGCCTTTTATGGTTTATTTTACCGTGTTTTTTTTTTTTTATGGCCCTCGGTCTTACAGATGTTGCCCTTGTGTTCTTTTCTGACTTTATTTAGAGACCATCATCCCATCTGGAGTTTAATTTTCTGAACAGTGTGGGGCAAACATTTATCTTAGTTTTTATTGTTGATTAGCTGGTGGTCATGGCACAATGTACAGGATAGCCAGTCTCAAGTAAGCTGGTTTGAAATGTCCCTTATCAGATAGGGAGTCCTCACATGTGGAGAGGGGCTTCCTCAATGTGTCCTCAAGGTCTTCGAATGTGGAGAGTTCCCTACAGTCAGACACTCAGTTTTGGCACGGGCAAGATGCTTCCCAGAGCCCCTGCCCCACCCACCAGCACTCCTTCACCCAATGTTGTCCTGAATACTACAAGCACTGATTTGGTTTACAGCTTTCAACAAAATTTAGCCTCATCTTCTCAACGGAATTCTACCTTAAAAATGATAGTGGCATTCAGCTGGGACCATGCTGGATTTACACATGGGTGGTGCTTTGGATAGGCATGGCCCCCACAGACTCATGTGTTTGGATGTTTGGCCCATATGGAGTGGCGCTATTAGGAGGTGTGGCCTTGTTAGAGGAAGTGTACATTGTGGAGCTAAGCTTTGAGGTCTCCTATATGCTCAAGCCATGCCCTGTGTGACAATTCATTTCCTGTTGCCTATGGATCAACATGCAAACTCTTGAAGAAGGACGCTTAAAAGAAATCCCATACTAGTTTAGAATTGAGATTAATAGTGGGTTATTTATTTAGCGGTAGACTCACAGATCACAATCCTCTGCTCGAATGGGGAACAGTAACGGAATCCCACAGCTGGAAAAGAGGCTGAACACACGCTTTACATTGGCATAAATAGTATAAGAGGCCACGCCCAAGTGGGCGGGTAACTTAAAGGCTAATGTCAATAGGAATTCCTACAGCAAACTCTCAGCATGGTCCTTCTCCAGCACCATGTCTGCCTGCACGCTGCCATGCCCTGCCATGATGATAATGGACTAAACCTCTGAAACTGTAAGCCAGCCCCAATTAAATGTTATCCTTTATAAGAGTTGCTGTGGTCATGCTGTCTTTTCACAGCAATAGAAACCCTAAGTAAGACAACAGGTATTTGGGGGAGACTTTTATTTTGACTGCCCATTTTAATGTCTCTGTAAAATATCACATATTCATTAAGCTTGTTTCAGGTCGCTTGAGGATCGTGTTGCAATAGCAAATTAAATATTTTCTTATATTTTTAAAATGCCACTGTGTAGTAAGATGAACTTACATCTCTGTTGGCCCCAATAAATATTTCAGTTGGCTTTGCTGTATACACCACATGGATGGAGGTGGACAGACTTCCTCTCACGGGCACCTTGTAAGAGTTCTCTTCTACAGTGTGCATGCCTTTTGTAATTGGGTTTTCACTGAAATACCTTTGGATAACAGTGTGGCTTGTATAGGAGTTGTTTCTTTATACTGATTTCTCTTTTGTAACAAAATGTAAAGGTACTTTTAGAAGGCTTCTGTTTTAAAAATGTCCCCTTTTAAACTAAAGACTCACTATGAAGGTGTGGGTTTTTTTTTTTTTGGTTGTTCAAGACAGGATTTCTCTGTAGCTTTGGAGCCTGTGCTGGAACTAGCTCTGGTAGACCAGGCTGGCCTTGAACTCAGAGATCCACCTGCCTCTGCTTCCCAAGTGCTGGGATTAAAGGCGTGTGCCACCACCACCTGGCTTGGCATGGGGATTTTTAATATCTATGGTTTTATATATGTGTACATATATACATAATACATGCACATTCATACATGGATATATACAGATGCATACATATGCATGTACATGCATAGTACAATACATGCATTCATATGTGCATGCATGTACACATGCATACATGTATATAAATACACAATATACATATAACCATACATGTATATTGCACATATATACATACATGTTTACACATATGTACATACATGCATACAGCTTTATCATCTTGTTATTGATATAAAGTTTTCTTGGTCTTGTGAATTTGATCAGCACATTATTTTATAAATTTGGGGGGGATTAAAAAATTAAAATATTTAGTTTTATAAAAAAAAATGCAGTTTTTTTAAAAAAATCAAACAGAGCAATAAAGCTTAAAAAGAAACACAGCTGTCTTTGGCCTAAGGCCTCCTCCCTACCCCCTCAAGTCATGTTTCAAGAAATCAATTCCTTCCAACATCTCTGGCTGACATTTTTTCTTCTTTGATTTGAAAGCAGCATGCTTAATTACAGTTTTAAAATTTCTAATGTATCTATTGATTTCTTGTGGGAAAATAAGGATTGATCTCTTTTCTCCTGGTCCGCACAGCAGCCCGGTCCTGCACACTGTGCTTTGCTGACCTGATTTAGGTCAGTGCCTAGCCTGGTAGCTGCAGAAACACAGTTCACTAGGCGAACACCCCATCATACTGTTTTCCATCCTGCTCAACTTTTAACTTTACCTAGGTCTTACAAAGCCCCTCTGCGCAGCACTGGTTCCTATTGGAGCCCTAGCAATTCCCTTGCAACTGCCACACACTCTGGTCTGCTAGGAAATCAGGGATGTGGAGACAACATCCACCTGGGAACTGTGAGCTTATGCTCAGCACCATCTGATGGATGGCTTTCAAGGTGACCTTTCAGCTCTTTGCCTGGAGTGTCCCTTTCTCAGAACTCATCTGTCACTATATGTTTAATCACCAACCATTCTCATTACCTAAATATTCTCCTTTTATAGCACCCTAGTCTGGATACAGTCACAGTGAGTATTCTTGAACAGACTAATATAGATGTCAAAGAATTTCTTTCTGCTGCACTAATGCTCTTGACTTCTCTTGTTTCCGAGGTCCAGGTTGTCCCTCAGTGCCCACTTAGCCTTGGCTCTCCGTGCTTAGGATCTGCTAAAGGTGGCCTTTACTCCAGTGGAGATTGTGGCCCTCTTGGTTTCTTTTGCTAGCTCCCAGGAGTCATTGCATGCAGTTGCATGCAGATCTTTGTTCTTGTGCTGGTTAAGGTACATGCCATCATTCCTATGGGTACGTAAGCCTGGCTGTGCAGATGTGTCACAGGATGGTGCCAGTGTCCCTCAGGCTGAGCACACACTGCCTGGACCTATTACCTCCTCACCCATGCACAGAGATGACAGACAGAGCAAGACTTTAGGGTCTGACTCACTCGTGTGGCCCTAGTACCCACAGTCAGACTAATGACTTTGCCAATGGTAGATGTTCTCTTCCTTGGTGTCTCCTGCTTGTGGCCACAGGACACCAGCACCTTTAACACACTGCTCTACACGTTACTTCTTGCTTTAGCTTTTCTAAGACAGGTTTTCTGTTTTCTATGTGCAACTTATACTGAGAGAGTTCCCCAGAAGTCTGGCAACTCACAAGGGTTCCCCAAAAGTCTGGCAACTCCTGGGGGTTCCTCCAAAGTCTGGTAATTCCAGGGGGGTGGTCCTCAACACTCTGCTTCCCCTTTTGCTTTCAGTGTAGATATGGACTTTTCAAAACAATCTTTCCCCTCACTCCTGGAGATTTGCTGAAGGGCGAGAGAAAGGGAGCCTTTTGCTTTCTTGGTCTTGCTCAGTTTGTAATCCTATAACCAGCAGCCTGTTAAACAAATAGTTTAATATTCTCATTAATTGAGACCTGGCCTCCATCCCACGCCAGTGCTTTAGATTATAATTCCCTCCAGTGTCTAGTCACTTGTCAGCTCTGGTGTAAATATTTTAGAGTCATTTCCTTTTCATGGTAGCTGTCTTATTTCCATGGCAAAAAATCGCTTTTCACTCCCAGCAATTGGGTTGATAATTTCCTCTGCTGAAGGCCTGAGTCTACAATTTTTATTTTGCTTTTCTGTTATTTTTATTTCTGGTAACTGTCTTGCTCATTTGGAAATTATGTTGGAGTTTTCTTGTGAGGCATGACTTTATTACTCAAACTTCCAAATATTTTAGTGTTTTCATCAAATATCAATTTAATTTTCACTGTTTTAAAGTTTTGTTTTGCTTTTGAGACAAGGGCTCCCAATATGTAGCCCAGGATAGTCTGGAGTTCTCTTTGTATTCCCAGCCGGCCTCAAACTCAAGCAGCCTTCCTTCCTTGGCTTTGAATATCAGCTTACAGGCATGAGCAAACTATATTGGTTTTATCTCCAGTTAATTTTAATATGTGATACACAGCTCTTCTGAGCTAGATTATAAAATGCTAAGGGTTAATTAGAGTATTCATGTCTTCAGTGAGTATATACTCTTAATGGCTACATTGATTCTTATTGAGAAATTCAGTAACTTTTTTACTATTTTTAATGTAATCATTTTGCTATTGTTCCATGTTTATTTATTTATGATTCATTGTGTATGCATGTTCAAGGAGGCACGTTGGCCACAGTCAGTTCTCTCCTTGCACCATGTGGCTCCCGGATGGAACTCTGGCTTTCAGACTCAATCGTTAGCACCTATACCCGCTGAGCAATCTCTTCCACTGTGTTTTGTGTTTTCCAAGAAACAGTCTCCCATTCTGTAGCTCAGGCTGGCCTAGAACTTACTAGGTAGCCTAGGTTAGTGTCCAAATTATGGTATTCTTCCTCCTTCAGATCACCCGGTGCTGGGATTCCAGGCTTGAGCCGCCACAGAAGCCAAAGAAGGACTTTAAAAGGTTAGGTGAGACTAAGGGATTGGCTGTGAATGTTTAGATTGGATTTCCATGCATCTGGAGAGCATCCCTGGGGCAGTGAATGGACAAGTGAATCTAAACGTGTGAGGCAAATGTGCGCTGGTGCACACTGAGCCTGGAGACCAACAGCTGGGATCCTAATAGAATTTTATAACAAATTAGTAAAATTCAAAATCAACACTGTTAAACTATTGATCATTAAACATTAACTACATCAGCTAGACAGCAATATAAAAGTATATACATTTTATATACTTTGTCTTTGTGTGTGTGTGTGTGTCTGTCTGTCTGTCTGTGAATGTGTGGCATGTGCTTGTGGAGGCCAGAGGACAACTTGTGGTTCTGTCTCTGCATCATGTGAATTTAACTTGGGTTGTCAGGCTTGGCAGTGGCACCTTTCCCTGCTGAACCACCTCACTGGCTCTGAATTGAGTTCTTAATTAATGTTACTACTGGAAGAATGGGATAATGAGAAATCTCAAAATATAAATATAGATAACATGAAGAAAATTAAGACTATAGTAAATTCAAGATGGTGCTCATTTTCAGAGTTGAAAGTCAAAGGGAAATGACAGTCCCCTCCTAAGTAATCAATCAGTTTGGAGATAGGAGTAAAGCCAGGTGTTCTGGTGTTACGGATATCTCCTATGGTTCCCCATGACAATGCACCCCACAGATAATCAGTTCCCCAGGGGAGCAGAATGCTGGGGAATGGGAGCCACTGTATAGTAAATCAGAAAGATTGTGAAAGGAGATTGGTGGCATATGAGAGACAGAATGTAACTCTCAGGGTGGGCATATCAAGAAGAATTATTTTCTAATTAAATTCTAGCCTATTGTAGTAATCATTTCACATGTATCTGTGCAGCAAGATAGCATTAAACATTTAGAATAAACACATTCTGTGCTGCCAAATACTGGTCAATAAAGCTGAGGGAGCAGTTCCTATGTCTAGAAGCCAGAGGGACTGATTCCCTAGAGGTGGGGAAGGGGAAAGCTAGAGTCAGAAAATCCACCTCAGAGCATGAGCCTCTGGGAAGAGGCCCAGAGCTGGTCCTGAGGCACTAAGGAGAAGAGAATGCAGCTAGGGATGCAGAAAGAGGCACTGATGGACAGGTGGAGGCGGCTCACATCCAGCTCACATTCGTTCTCAACACAGTTCTCTTGACCTCTGTGAAAACATTCCTGGAATGAGCAACCTCAGGGAGGGTTTGCCCGTCATAGTGGAATCCGCGTGGCAACAAAGAGAGATGGATGCTGGGATTCAGCTTGCTTTCCCTCTCTTATTCGGTCAGTGGCCTAAGTCCATGAACTAGTGTTGCCCACATTCAGGGTGAGTCTTCCCTGCTTACACAAACCTTTCTGGAAACACCTTCATAGATACGCACAGAAGTGTGTTTCCATGGTGACTATAAACCCATTCAAACTGACAACGATGATTCGTCATTGCCTCTTCTAAGTGAGTGCATTTCACAAACTCAGAGTGATGGATGTAAAAGCCCACCAGTGGGCCAGAGCTCCAGATGGTGGGGTACCAGCAAACTCTGTAGATTATTTGAGCCAAAGTACAAGGACAGTTCAGTTAGGTCCTCTGTGTGTTGTTTCTACGTCATTGGGAAGGTATCTGTGATTTTAGGGAGGGCAAAGATATGGTGGGCAAGACATGATAGAATTGCTGAGTTGAGTCCGTGTCCTGAGGTGGGAATTCATATGAGAGAGGATGGCAGCACTCTGGAAAATATTTGGCTGTGCTTCTTTAGATTGCTTCATGGCAGTGATTCTTCACCTGTGAGAATTGAATATCAGATATCTTGCATATCAGATATTAACATTATGACTCATAACAGTAGCAAAATTAGAGTTATGAAGTAGTATGAAAAATAATTCTATGGTTGGGGATCACTATAACATGAGGAACTGTGTTAAAGGGTCACAGCATTAGGAAGACTGAGAACCAGGGCTCTAAGGTAAGTGACTACCTGGAAACACTCTCACCGCTTCTCCCTTGGTTGGTGCCATGGGGAAATGGCTCATGCGGCTTCTGGGTCAAGGACATGTGGAGTCAGAGAGGTCATCCCTCTGGGCTTGAGCAGCATCCCTTCCATTCTCGGTAGATAAAGAGCCATGATTGTCACAGTGCTTTGAAAGTGTGTATTCACCATGAATCTCACATGAGTGCAAGCCTGAATTTGCCTCTACCAGCTATGGCTTCACCCTGTTCACAGATGCTGCTGCTCCACCTACAGACAACCTGAGACAAGACAACTGACCTCCTAAGAAGTCCTGTACTACTTCATCGCCCTCCGCCCTCCTCTGCCCACTTCCCTCCCTGCCCCTCCCCTCTCCTCCTCTTCCTTCCCTTCTGCCCCTTGCTTTTCATGTTCACTAACCCCGCATCCGCAGTGTCTTATCTGGGCTCCCAGCTGCTAGCCTCTTACTTCTTAAGTGTATCTCGTCAACCTTTGGCATCCAGGCACTGTGATGCTCGCTGTAGGCAGTCACTGAGGCATGAGGGGCTCCTCACCACAGGGTGACAAGAAGATCAACGTGTTAGAGATATGGAAGATATTTTACAACGTGCCTCATCTTCAGCCACGGTCGGAACCACGCCCTTCCTCCACGTTCCAGGAACAGCTAGCCTTCCTAATTTTGCAGCACTTTGTGTGCTCCTGCCTAGGACCTTGTAGCTTACTTTATGCTCCTCTTCTCTTCTTGTTTCCCTAGCAACAGCTCTTGAAGGGTTATCCATTCTCTAGCTTTCTCTGACATCACTCTCTCCTCCAAATCGTTGCTGATTTGTTTTTGCCTTCTGCATTCGAAGGTACTTTGTAGATCTATCAAGTGTGGATTTTGGAACACTTTGTTTTGTTTGTTACATGGCTGCTTCCTTAACTGGACTTGAATTTCTTGACTTAAAACACAGGCATTTTGTCTTATTGTAACATGTCATGCCATGTTCATCTGATGTGGCTGGGAGGTCTGCCCTTTTCTGAAGGACAACAGAGGAGTGGATCTGGGAGAGAAGGAAGGTTGGGAGAAGAGCTGGGAGAAGTAGAAGGAGGGAAAATTGTAGTCAGGATGTAGTTTATGAGAGAAGAGTAAATAAATTTTAAAAAAAGAGTCATTCACCTGAGATGATGGCTTGGTGAAGTAAGGAGTGCAAATACGAGGACCCAAGCTTAAATGTCCGGAACCCACATAAGACTGGGAACAGCAGCAGGCATCCATAATCCCAGATCTCCCATAGTGAGATGAGGAACAGAGACAAGAGAATCCCTAGAAGCTTTGGAGAGCTGCCGACTTGGCTTACATGGCAAGAAATAACAAAACCGAGAAATGCTATCTCAAAATCAAGGTGGAAGGTGAGGACCAACACCTGAGGTTGCCCTCTGACCCCCACAATGTACAGTATGCCCATACACACATGCTCATGTAAGGTTAATAAAAGGTTAAGTGAGGTCACAAATAAGCCATTAATTTCTCTCATGTCTGGCACATAGGAGGTCTTCCACACATTTTAGTTGCACCCATTTGAATCAGAGATTCTCTCTACAGGTGGCTCTGGATGAGCAGAGGCAAGCAGAATTTAGAATTCACCAGAGAGGGATGTGGGCAGCTCTCTGCATGGAGCTACAACAGTAATAGGCCCCAGTTTTCCCTTGTAGCCTTACAGTTAGAGCATTGGCCAACTAAAGACTTGTAGAACATGGGATTTTGATGGAAAAGTTGTCTTAAAAGTGATTCTTTTTAATCTTCAGGTAAGGAAAACAGTTTTGGTTTTGCCACCAACACCACCCCAATCAGCAGTCTTTACAAAGTCATAAATCTTAAGTCACTTTTCCATTCCAGGCAAGAACAAAATACACAGTTGATGTTGGCCTAGGAGAACTTCATTAAAGAATGTTGATGAGTTCATGGTAGGAGCACTAGATGAGTTGGGGTATCTGATGAAGTTTCAGGCGAAGTGCTGTGTGTGTTCTGTTTGATAACTCCAACCATCAGAGGACAGGGTGAGTGGGCTTTCACGTGTCTGTGTTTCTGAGGTCTGATTGTGTCTTTTATTTTCCATAGGTTTCAAAACCTGCTGTGGTCCAGAAAGACATTTGTGGACAACATGAAGATCTATAACCATAGCTATATTTACATGCCTGCTTTTTCTATGAAGACAGGAACAGAGCCGTCTCTCCGTGTATACTATACACTAAAAGACGTTGGTGCCAATCAAACAGTGCTTTTCGCTAACCCCAACTTTCTGCGGAGCATTGGAAAGTTCTGGAAGAGTAGGGGAATCCATGCCAAGCGCCTGTCTACAGGACTGTTTCTGGTCAGCGCAGCCTTGGGCCTCTGTGAAGAGGTGGCCATCTATGGCTTCTGGCCCTTCTCGGCAGATACGCACGAGGAACCCATTAGTCACCACTACTACGACAACGTCCTGCCCTACTCAGGCTTCCACGCCATGCCTGAGGAATTTCTCCAACTCTGGTACCTTCATAAAACTGGTGCACTGAGGATGCAGCTAGACCCATGTGAGGAGCCATCACTTGAGCCCACTTCCTAGGGACCAGAAGAAGAAAGAATTGGGCTGGGGAATATTTTTGCTAGGTTTTCTATATGACTTCCAAAAGGAATGGCCAAAGTGTGTCATGGATTGGCATGATAGGAAACAAACAAAAACCCAAGCAAAACTTTGCATTTGACATTGGCTTGGAGAATCCTAAGAAGTAAAATGTTCTGGGGGAAGATTTTATAGTGTGTTGTGGATTTACAACTGGGACTCCAAGGAGATGATGCTGGCGGATGACGTGTCTGTGGTTCAAATCTAGAAAACGAGATTCAAGGAGCAGATGAACTCTGATTGCTGAGGCCAAGGGGCTCATCGTGACAGCATGCGGGAGATGCTGGGGGTATTGCTGACAGTCAATATGCAATGGCATCATAGTCATTTTAAAAGACCTGTCTTATTGAGACTGGCATTAGAACTGTAGGTTTTTAAAAATTATTATTTATTTTTGTCCTGTTTAGGGCTATGTGTGGGTGATGGGGTAGACTTACAAAACCCTTCCTGCTGATTTTTGTGATTCGTTAAAACAAGTCTATGTTGACTATAGTTCCCTTCGCTAGTACAGTTTTAAGTAAGAATTGCTTCTTACCTCTTTGGTTAGGTCTATTTAGCAGGAAGCTCTGTTGACTTTAGACTGGTTACAGACACCAGGCCGTGACTCAGTTCTGACATGCGAATAATCTTTGATTACTTTGATTGATAGTCTAGATAACATGAGACACTTCCTCTCCCAAGATGTTGAGAGTGAAACTCAACTTTAGGTCCCCATTACATCAACCCAAGGACTCTGATGCTGGTATTTTCCAAAAATTGCTCTGCACACAAGTGCTTAATTCACTTGTAAAATGGCAAAAGTGTCTTCATTTAGCGAGAGATAAAGTAGCTCCCGGAGAGTGAGAACTTGGTCTCTGAGGCCGACAGACCACAGAAGGCAGGGCCCTTTTCTTTTTAACATGAATATTTTCCTTTAAGGTAACTCATGCATATATACACATGAATATTCCCTTTCAAGATGATGTGTGTGCATGTACACATGAGTATAAACACATGTACTGTGACACACTATACAAAGTAATCAAAGATTATTCTCATGTCATTGTCAAAACCGAGCGTGCGTGGCCTGGTGTCCATAACCAGTGTGAAAGCGCTGCAGAGGTGTCGTATGGAATCCATTTCATGTTGACGTAAGTTGTGCTGGCAGAGCAGTTGCTGTCAGTTTGCAGCCAGCACAGGGTGCAAGGTTTACACTCAAATCCGTAACCCAGGATGAGAACTGCTGTCTTATTCATTCTGCCTCCCCGACCCCCCGAATCTCATGAATGGGCCTTGTGCTGAGCATAGTGACAGGGACCTGCTTCATGCAAATGAACAGGTAGGAGCCACGAGCTCTGTATTTTCTTAGTGCGCAGCTTGGTGCAGCTGCTTGCGCAGCTTGGTGCAGCGGCTTTGACATAGGCCCAATGTGTTTACTGCAGGTGAGGGGACACGCAGGGACATCTTATGTGGTCTTTGAGCTTTGAGATGTGTTAGGCTCCAAGGAGCTGTGAAAACTCCCGTTTATTCTTTCAAGTGTTGTCACGGTGTAGCTAAAACTGACCCACAAGCCCTACTTCACCTTGAAGGTATAAACTTAGTATATTGACCATGTCTGTGAAAACAGGGGGCTTTAAAATGAAGGGTAATTGACAAGTTATCAAAGTTATGGAAGATTTGCACATTGCCAAATGTGATCAAATATCCAGGTTACTCTAGAGCTAGGTTGTGCTGATGTTTAGAGAATGAAAGGTTTGGGAAGCTCGGCACTGTGCAGGGCTGGCTCAGTGTTTCCATCTTGTGTGGTGGCATCAGGCTATCAAGAAGGCAGTGTGAAATGTGTTAGTCCTGTCTGTACAACACTGACTATAATCCCTGTTTCGAGGGACTAGCATTTAATAATTACCTAAGAAAGAATGAATTTCTACCAATAGATTTTATCAAAAGTATAAAGGGCCTAGGAAAACAACACCTACAAAGATTAATTAAATGTTCATTCAGATGAATGCATTAATTGGTCAGGATCTAAGCAAGAAGCTCAAAAAATTCAGACATCCCAGTTCACTGAGAATGCTATCTGGGAGTGTGAACTGTCACCACAGGTCCTGGAACAGGTCCACGTAGGAGTCGTGGGTTTCGTCTATTAGCTGCACAGCTAGTCTACATGGCATCTGAACCGCAGAACAGAAATGGTCAACACTGTCAGTCCGAACTGTGCTTTCACCTGCGATGAGTGCCCTTCCCTCTCAGGCGCCGTAAGCCAGCACCTGGGAACATTTTCTTGTTACGACCAAGAATGCTAGCTGATTGTAGTAGGAACAGCCGTGGATGGTGGTTCAGCAGCAATGGGTCAGCCACTTGCCGTAGAGAATGACCCAGAGAAACGTTAGTTGTGTGGAAATTGAGACACCCCAAGTCAGACCAAAAGAAAAATTTGCTTGTGCTATTTGCCCTTTAGGACACGGGTATAATGTTCATGGTATGAACAGCATCGCTGCAACCTTCCATTATTTTATAGTGACAATTCATAGGTGCATATGTCATATATGTACCTTTATGTGTGTTTGATTAGATGATGTAGCTAAGCAAGAGGTAGGTGTGGCTGAGTGGGTGTCTCTCTGAAGTATGTATATGTAACTATGTGTGTGTGTTTAACATTATTTTTAGTAAAATATGTGTTCCTACATAGAAACCTTTCCAGAATCCTCCTAGAACCTTCTGGAGAACTCTATTACCTTTAAGAGGTTGGGGACTATTCAATTCTACTTCTTGAAATTAAGGCCTTCAGCTCTGGGCCTGTTCCGTTATTTAACGTATGTGACCTTTAACTTTCAGACAGAAGGGGTTTGGGTTATGGTGGACATACTCAGTAGAGAACATTGAATTGACCTCAGTGCACCTGACAAGAGATGGCACCCTCTCTGCCACCAATGAGGCCAATGCTTTAAATGTGTACATGTGTGCATGCATGGCAATGCATGTATGAGAGAGAGACAGAGAGACACAGAGACAGAGACAAGAGTAAGATTGCTTCATGGGGGAAAGGATACAGAGACTGCAAATGAGCACCCAGACAGGGATTTCGTTTCGTCAGCTGCAACTGGAGAATTGCTTTGGTTCTCAAGTCCCTGAGCAAGGATGGCTGCTATTTGATTTCAATCACACTTCGGTAAAAATTATACCAGGTGAAGAGTAAGCCATCCCACCAGAAATAAAGCTTGTACATGAAAGCCCTTTTCACATAAAATGACCCTTGGACCCATGTGCTCACCACTATAAAATACTCTACAAAAGTATATAAAAATTTGTGTGCCTAAACTAGATTGTTCACTTTTATGACTTCACCAAAGGGAGGGAGCAGATGGAGGGCCTTCTCAGCCCTTAAGAGTTCTGACTGCCCCTGCAGAGGACCTGAGTTCAGTTTCTGGCACACAAGTCCTGTGCACAGCTGCCTATCACTCCAGGGCCAGGTCCTGGCGCCCTTGTCTGCCCTCCATGGATGCTGCATGCAAGTGGGACCATATACCTACAAATAATTAGTAAACAAATATTAATAAGGATAGAGAATTAATTCTCAAAATGGAAGATATTCGGGTAGTGCCCTTTGCTCTTCTTTGCTGGGAAACCAATCTATAGTTTTAATTTCTGTGTTTGAAAAGTATCAACCTTGTTGAATTTTTGCTGGCAAACCCTTGTCAGGAGGGATCTAATGAGCAAATCAGTCACCAGTGCACTGAGGGGACTTCACCTAAGGAGTTCAAGTACCTGAGCTTGCAGTTGCTAAGCTGGGTGCCCCGTGACAGAGTCTGATCACCTTGACCCAGTTGCATACGATCAAGAGGAGTAGACTTCTCTTCTCTGTGCACGTGGATGAGCTTTCTGAGACCCTGAAGCTAGGGAGACAGTAGATATCCCAGAGTTCCTGTTTTCTTTGAAACCACGGACTTCTGAAGTCCAGAGTGTTTACAACTAAATGCGAGGCCACATGATTTAGTCTCAGCCCTATACAATTCCTGTTTTATAAGTGGGAGGGTCTCAAATTGGTAGGCATCTCTCACACACCCATGCACACACACACACGTGCATGCACACAAACACAAGAATATGAATAGTATCTGCCTTACTCTCGGCCTTAATGTGCCATTTGACATTCTCACATACCTCCCAGAGATGAATGATGGACACGTGCACATGATTGGAACAGTTCTTCATACTTCCTAACCTTTCTCATTGCAACAAGGAAGGAACACACTTCTGCTTCCTTGTTTGGGTTTTCTCTCTGTTGCTGACATTTGTAGTTTCTTCTTCCTTTAACACAGAGGAACAGGCATACTGAAGTGAATTATAATATAGTGAGCACTTGAGTAACAGCCAAAGACCTTGACTATCACTTGTTAGGGCACAAGAGAGGAATTACATTTTATGGTTGCTCATTTGACCATGACTTTCAGTCTCACTGATGTGTTCAAAACCTTCCTGGTTTTGCTTTTCAGCTGAAACTGTTGGGATTCAATCAGTGATGCAGAGTTGTCCAAGAGTTTTATGGCGTAATATCCAAATATAGTCCGTGCTTCTTCTAGCTTCTGTGTAACTAGACTTCCTCCTGGTTCCTGTCACTTTCAAATGTATGTTTCATGCCTTAACAGCAAACGCCAAGCGATGTGACTTTAGTCCAAAGCAGAGAAAACTGTATTCACAGAATTCTGGGTTTCTCTGTACAGTAATAGAAAGAAAAAAAAATGCAATAGAGAAAAGATGTAACCAGAATGAAAACTAAGAGAAAATAGTGATTTTTTTTTCCACTGCAAAGGACCTATTGGGAAGGGTCTCAGCCTCAGGAGGCAGCTCAGCAGACAGGAAGGAAGGGGTTGTTGTCTTAGAATGCAGTTGCAAGAACAGGATGGCTTCAGGATAACAGAAAGGAAGTGCGTTGCCTTGTCATGGTTAGGGTTAGGATGAGAAAGATGCCAGATGTACCATGAACATGGATATTGAGGCTGTTGCAGGGAGGACTCCAAGCTGCTACCTGTGTTCTCATGTGGGTCTTGGCAGTCTTGGAGACCCCAGGCTCCTGCCCCCTCCAGGAAGTACCCTCCTGGGTGCCTGAATCTGGTGAAGTAAACACCTACACATGGCTCTGTCACCTCTCTTTTGATTTATATTCTCAAGGTGAGTTCTAATTTATCTGTTCTGTCAAGATGGTGCAGCAATGGTGGTTAATGTCACCCTGATGTTGACCGCTGGACGTGGTCACCACACACTGCACATTAGCAAGAGTTAGTGTTATTTTCCTGTCCCCACAATGATTCCCAAGAGAGGCAACAGCAACTTAGATTTATTATCCTTCATCCCTCTCTCCTTCCTTATGCTATTTATGCCCATGGAAAACAGGAAAGTGGCTGATTTGGTAATGTTGGGGAGTGGCGGAAGGTGCCTTAACTTTTCCTGGTTGGATCACCTCTTACATATTCTCTTCATGTGTCTGTTGCTTTGCAGATGTTTCTATGTCTGTCCAACTTGTACCTTTATCATCAGCAAGGACCCTTTTAAATGTAGCAAATGGGACTGTTTTATAGAAATTCATGATAGTGCATAGGCCTTGGAGAAGTCTGATAATGGTGTGTAAATATCCTTTGCTCAGTTGTGGAACATTTTCTAAAGTCTTTTAGGTGATACCTACAGAAAATTCCTAGAGTTAAGAATGTTTTTCCAGAAAGCGCCAGCATTCGTGGAAGCAAGGATCCAACCTATTGCTGTCTTCCATTCTGTCTTGAGCATGACAGGCTTCTCTCTTCAGTTAGGGTGACTGATGGCTACCGTGGTGCACCAAAGCGACACTGCCTATGAGAAGAGGAGAGGAAGGACATACAGCACACTATTCTAAAGCCTGCTTTACCTTAAAAGATTCTACATTACTAGACTTAGAGTTATCATGCAGCATAGTTTGATCTGCAAAATACTGGGAAATATTTTTACCTTTAGCTTCTATCATTGTTCATTCTAGACTATTCCACATGTATGCAAGCTGTTTTATTGGTGTATATTTTCAGAGGTTGGGTAAGAGTAAAAATAGGAAATTTTAAATATTCTTTCTCATGTACTGTCTACTGGTCCACGATAATTCTGGGAAAGACTTTTAGATCAGACTATAAAATTGAAGTTACCTTTGAAGTGTTTACAGGGTGGCTTCCTGCTGTTAAAGCCAACTTTGATAGACAGGAAGTGTGGGAACCCAATGCTCTTCTTTTTTTTTTTTCAGGAATTTTATATAAAAATGTAGCAGGTAAGAAAAACAGTTTAATCAGTTTTATGGTGTGACTTGAAAACAGTGGTGCCTATCTGGTGGCTGAGATGGGTGGTGATGCTCCTGGCTGAGATGGGCGGTGATGCTCCTGGCTGAGATGGGCGGTGATGCTCCTGAGGAGGGTCACTGGGAAAATACCTTCTCTGTGGTGTGTTCATGAACCGTGCTGGCAGTGAGAAGACAAATCAAGTCTCAGTTTCTCTACCTCCCTTCCTTGGAGAAGATTTGGAAATGTACCCTGTGAATAAAATGGGTTTTTTCTCAATGCAGTTTATGAAGTCCTCTTATTTCTGGGAAGTGTGCTCGCTATTTCCTCTCAGTTCTATGTGCTTGGTATCAGCCCTGGCTGCCCTGCTTGACTCTTCGCAAATGGGCTGGTGAGATGGCTCAGCTGGGGAGCCTGCTGCCACCCCTGCCGAATGAGCCTGATCACGGGGGTCTGCATGGTGAGTGACGGCTCCTGAAAATTTCCTCTATCCTCCATGCTGTGGCACATGTGCACACACAGGTGCACATATACCTAATACAAAAGTTAAACAAAAAATACATACACAGTTAGAGTAGCTATGCAAATAGCAATGCCACATAGGGCTGGTGAGATGGCTCAGTGGCTGGAGAGGCTTGCCACTAAGTCTGAAGACTTCAGTTTGATTCTTGGGAGCCTCATGGTAAAAGGAAAGCTGTCTTTTGAGCTCCACATGTATGCCATGTGAATAAATATAAAATAAGTAAATAATACATAATTGTAAAACAAATTAATTAATGTGATTTTAAAGTTCTTTTTAACTTTTATTTTACATGTATGGTGTTTTGCCTGTATGTGTGTCTGTGTGTGCACCACGTAGGTACAGTGCCTGAGGAGGGCAGAAGAGGTTGTCAGACCCCTGGGACTGGAGTTATAAGTGGTTGTGAGCCACCAAGTGGGTGCTGGCACTGAACTCTTGTCCTCTGCAGAGTGCCAGTGCTCTTAACCACTGCCTAGTCTATGAAAGAACTCACTTTAGGCAGAGGAGAGACTGTGTCCCATCAAAGCGGGAAAGCATGCATCTACGCGGCATGACTAAGATACACGAGCCTCTTTTTCCAGCAGTAAAACTGTTCATCTTTGCAAAGAATCCATTTCAGTATGTGCGTCTCAAGACACTCTCACTAATTGATAACACGAGAACATGAGGCAAGACATTGAGACTCCTCCTGTGTTCTAAGAGGGTGGCTTTGAGCGGCCACATACACACTCCTGTCAAAATAATTTAGGTGATTGCTTTGTACTCCCCGTCCCTAGGGCTCTGCGTCCCAGTTCTGTCAGACATTTCCTCAGAGGAAGTGACATCACGAGAGTACCCCTGTCCATCCTTCATGATACACTTCTCTGAAATGGATCACGGCACTTGGTACAGATCGTATTAATTTTCTGGCTTCATTTTCACGGTAGCCTTTTAGGCTCTATCTGCTTAAAAAAAAATGAGTCTATGAGTTAGTGGAGATGAGGCATGGTGTTTAATAAATCACCTCATGTGGTAAGAAGCCTTGTCATATAAACGTGGGTTACCCTAACTGTGTGAGGAAAACGTATTTAGCTTTGGTAACCAACTATTGTTAGGTCGCACAATCTAAATTTTACCCAATCCAGCTGTTCCATTCTGCAAGAGCCCAAAGACATATATGTATGCTCAGGAGTTCCCCTAAGCCTGAAAGCAGGATAATTACAAATCATAGCCTATTGAGATCATAGAGGAATTAAAGGAGGGCAATTACATTCATTTCTAATTCAGAGTATGGGGCCTTTGGGGCTTTTGAAAAATGCAGACAGCCTGAGTGTTATTGTTTGTTTGTTTATGCCACAAGAATCATGGTGTCTGGGCACAAACTGGGGAGGGGAGAGCTAGCCTCTGTAGTTGTCTGGCATATGTGTGTGAGTGCTCCGGGAGGCCAGAAGATGTTGGTTTCTCTGGAACTGGAGTTACAGGTGGTTGCGTGTCACCCGACATGGGTGCTGGGAATTGAACTCAGGTTGTCTGGAAAAGTAACAAATGTTCTTAACCAAAAAAAAAAAAATCATCTCTCCAACCCCATATGCTGGGAACATTTTTATGATAAACAGTGAAATGACAAGTTGAATTAAAAGACAATTAAGAGCTTATTGGTGTCAAACCAGATGTCATCCAAGACTATTCTGATGTTTGCACATGGGGAGCAGACAGACAATAAAGCCTTGACATGGGGACTGTTGACATCAGCTTCTTACCTGGTGGCTGTCTGGGGACTGACTGTACTCCAGGGTTGACTCTCATCTGAGCTTTTGCTGGCTGGGCACTAGATAATCATAAGAAGCAGGTTATCCTTGGCCCCTGTCCGTGATTCCAGGCATAACCTCTATACCTGATACCCTAACCACGTGGTGGAGAAGCCCACAGAGAGAGAGAGTAGTGAGATCATCACAGGCATCCTGGCCACGCTGTTTTGTCAGAAGCTTTTACAAAGGTGAAAGCCGAGATGATGACATCGGTCCCTAGAGCAGTCTGGAGTTGCCCACAATGCTCTCCTCCACGGAGCACACAGTCTCCATCTGACCGAAGTAGACATTTTTCCTGGGTCTTCCTTTTCTATCCTCATTGCTTTCTGCTAACATCAGCATCTATGAACTTAACAATGGTATTTACCATGTTAATATTACATACTGCATACACTCTGTCTTAGGGTTTCTATTGCTGTCAAGAGACACCATGATCACGGCAACTCCTACAAAGAAAAACTTTTGATTGGGTGGCTTACAGTTCAGTGCTTCATTCAGTTTGATATCCTCATGGTGGGACATGGCAGCATGCAGGCAGACACAGTGCTGGAGAGGCACCTGAGAGTTCCAAATCTTGCACAGGCAACAGAAAGTAAACTGAGACACAGGGCATGGTTTGAGTATATATGAGACCTCAAAGTCCGCCTCCTCAGTGACACTTCCTCCAACAAGGCCACACCTACTCCAACAAAGTCACATCATCTAATTGTGACACTCCCTATGAGATAATGGGGGCCAATTATATTCAAACTACCACATTCCACTCCCTGGCCACCACAAGTTTATAATTATATCATAATGAAAAATGCATTCAGTCCAACTTCAAAGTCCTCATAGTCTCTCCCAGTCTCAACAATGTTTTAAAGTCCAAAGTTCAAAGTCTCTTAACTGTACACAATCTCTTAACTGTAATTCCTTATAAGATAAAAAAAAAAACAAAACCAGATCACATACTCCCAATATATAATGGCACAGGATACACATTACCATTCCAAAGTATAGGGAAGGGAGAATAGTGAGGAAACGCTGGACCAAAGCAAGACTGAAAGCCAGCTGGGCAAACTCCAAACTCTGTATCTCCATGTCCGATGTCAAAACGCTCCAGATCTCCAACTGCTCTCAGCTTTAGTGACTACAGCACACTTGTTTCTCTTGGGCTGGTTCCATGCCCTGTTAGCAGCTCTCCTTGGCAGGTATCCCACAATTCTGGCGTCTCTAACATCTTGGGGTCTCCAAGGCAATCCAGGCTTCAATTTCACAACTTCACCAAATGGCCTCTCTAGGCCTCCATTCAGGGACACCCCTGACACATATCTGACCTCAGCAGTTTCCTTAGTGGTGTGGGCAAAGTCCATAGTCCCTTTCTTCAGTCCTTAATTCTAGAACCATGTGACTGAAGCTGCCAAATTCTGCAGCTTACTCAGGCTGGAAGTGGCCCCTCATTCAATTACATACATCTTCACCAACTTTCTGTTTTTGATGGTTTCTTTTACTGCCCTAAGCTTGGCTATCCTGAAACTGGATCTGTAGACCAGGCTGGCCTCAAATCAGAGATCCACCAGTCTCTGCCTTCCCAGTGCTGGGATTAAAGGTGTGCACCACCACACCCAGCTCTAAGCTTTTCTTTAGTTCCTTTTCACAGATTGGAAACTTAGCTGGGTGGGATCTTGCCCTGATGTCACCTCTTCCTTTATTCCATTTCTTAATCTGTTGATCTTCTTGAACACAGGACTTTAGCTCCATTCCACTTCCTGATGTACATTTTGTATTTTTCCCTGCTCAACTTGCTCCTTTTCATTATAAATCTGTAGAAGAGTAAACAGTAATAACCACACAACAGAATCTATACAAGGCTGTTTTGAGATTTCCTCTGCCAACAGAATTAATCCAAATCTCTTCACTTTAGCCTCAGGCAGATTCTTCGAACAATGACAAAATGCAGACACTTTCTTCACCAAACTATCACAAGAAATATCTCTAGGCAACATAGTAAACTTCTTCCAAAATCACATTCAAACCACCACACTATCCTTCTGACCAAGGAACACTTGTTAAATTGAAAGAAATATAGCAGAGAGCTCAATACAGTGGGACTGGCTAGTGTTATTTTTAACCATGTCATCTAGAAGACACATGCTTCATGGAGGGATGCTTATTTATTAGCCGTTTGTGTTTATTTTCTGTTTGTTCCTTTGTTTTTAGTACTATAGAGCATTTTAATGGGGTTGTTTACTCTCTTGATGTTTAACATGTAGCATTTTATATTTGCATCTGGAAGCCCTCTGTGCAATCACATTTTAAAGTTTGAATGCAGCCAGGTATGGTGGCCCATGTCTGTGACCCCAGCACTTCAGAGACGGAGGCAAGAGGAGCACTCCCAGTGTATTGTAGATCCGGTCTACATCAGGCCAGGCCAGCCAGATCTATATAGAAAGACCTGCTTCAAACAGAATAAAAAAATAAAATAAGGGCTTGGTGTTAAGTAAAAGATAAGCTCTCTGTTCAGATGCACTGCCTTTCTGGGCTTAGCAATTCCCACTCCCAGGATGCTAGATCTTTGAGATGCTAGATCTACGAGAATCTTTGCCTCTCCTTAGACTACCATTAGGACCTGGGATTTTGCTCTAGGGCTCAAATCAGTGTTTGAACCTGAAGATCACTTTGGCATTGGCCAGGGTTGGTAAGGTACCAATGCTTTTGATGAGTGTTTCCTTTTCCTTTAGCTTTTAATATACATGAACTGTAGTATAAGTCAGACCGTGGTGCTGGAGGAAAAACTATCCCAGTGACCTGACATTTATAGGCAAAGAAAGTTTTGGAAGGAGTCTCATTTTTTTTTAAATATCATGTTGTGGCTTTAGGTAGATTAAATGCAGAAAGATAATTTCTGTTCATCATCAATCAGGCATTTTTTCATAGTGATATGCTGATTTGTTTATAGTTGCTCATAACTGTGTTCTTTTTAATACCTTTACCATTATCAATATGATTTTGAGGAATCTCTCTGTCTAGATTTTACCATTCTGAGCTAGTCATCTACCACTAAAGGAAGAGCTCTCTCTAAGATTATCAAGAAGGCACTGACACCTAGGCTGGGGGACGGTGGTTCAGTCAGAGAAGTTCTTGCCTTGCATGCACAAGGACCCCAGTTTGATCTCTAGCACTCAGAAAAACTCGGGGCACCATGCTCTGTGCCTGTAATCACTAGGGAGGAGAGACAAGAGGACCCCCAGAGTAGCCTTCCTGCTTAGCCTAATGGTGAGCTCCAAGGCCAAGAGAGAACAGGCGTCAGAAGAGCTGGGGGTGTTCCTGAGGGTGACGCCTGAAGTTGTCATCTGACCTCCACACTCATGTGCACATATGTGTATTCTCTCCTGCACATACACATGTACCCACACAGCCACATACACACACACTGAAAAATAAGGCACTGGCAAATGGGCATCTTGGCGGTCTTTCACAGTGAGCGCACAGATTACACCGTCTATTGCTGCTTGACTTAAAAGCATTTATTCGGTGGGACTGCCACACCCCTTCCCACCTTGAGTGGCATTGCTGAGCTCAGGACAAACTGTGTTTCTGAGCAAATCTCTCTAAGAACACCCAGCTCCCCAGACTGTGCCACCATCTTCCCCTCTTCTTGGGTACTGTTGACAACTTGATGGTTTCTCTCTGTAGTATGGAAACACGTTCTGCAAAACGTCACAAAATTGCACTAATTTATGTCCTTTTATGTGATCTTCCTGCCTCCTTTTAAAAATAATGGTCCATGCCTATATACATGCACATATAAAATGGTTAATATTTGAAGATACTGAAATGACCTACAATTCATCAACAACCAAACAATGATACAAACAAATGCCCACAGCTCAGCTGACGTGCACCAGAGAAGCTTGTAACCAAGTTTCCAAGAGCGTGGAGGAAATGACCATTATCCCACAATTGCCACACAGCTAAAGTCTAAGAGACGAGGCGGCAACTTCAGGATCCGATTTGCTCTCAGAAATGTCAAACCATGAAAAGTGTCTACTTCAGAATCAATAGGATGCTTTTATTCCCCCATTACTGGTGTAAAGTAAAAGCATTTATGAGGAGGCTTTGGCACACAAGAGAGCTGCCATCAAGGAAATGAACGCTGTGCCTGCTGCTGTCCGTTCCTCTCCCGGTGAGTCTTAGCGATGGGAGAGAAAAGGATCTTGAATCAAAGGATTGAGTCAGACATATTTCCCTCGACAATCTGCTCAAATTCTCATGAACCCGAGCTTCAGTAGACATCAGTTGGACACTAGGGGGCTCTAACACACAAGGTGTTATGAAAATATCGGCCGTTTATTTGCTTCTTTGCTTTTAAAATTCGTGCCCTGGATAAGTATTTATGCAGCACTGCCTCTCTGGGGAATGTAAAGGTGACTGGACTCTGAACTGGGCCTTGAAGAGATCCCAGTGGGGTGGGAAAGACCAAGCATCAGTGCAAGAGAAAACAGGGAGACAGGTTAGGAAAGAAGATGGCTGAAGAGGGTTGAACGTGATGGTGTATGGCCGCTCATTTCAGCACCCAGGGTGCCGAGACAGGAGGACTGAGGACTGTGAGCTTGATGCTAGCCTGTGCAAAAGAACACACACACCTGCACACACACACACACACACACACACACACACACACACACACACACACACACATTTAAGATTCCCTCTCTAGCTCATCAGGTCAAGTTTCTTTAGCTCGGGGGGTGGGAGGGAAATTCTGCTCAATAAAGGTGCCAGGTCCTGCATTCCAGGGTATCTCCCTGACTGGGGTGTGGGAAGAGTAATAACAGAGGCAAATGTCCTTGAGGGAAGATCCACAGGCATCTGTGTGTCCAAAGACCCAAATCATGCTGACTCAGTGTGACTACATTTAAACAAGCCCTAATGGAACCCTGGCCCAATCCAAAAACGACAATGCCTGCAGAGCATCCATTCCTAGCTAAGCTCCTTGGCAGCAGTTGTGGATCAAAACACACTAAAGCCAATCTTTCAAACTGAAGAGAAATGGCCAGAGTCGAGGTGTTAAACAGCTTCCCCATGCTGAACACCATCCTCTGAATCAACAGCTAAGGAGGAAATGAAGGCCTGGGAGAAAGGCCAGTCAGGCTGTGCTTTTGGAAACAGTACATTTCTATGGTTCAGAGAAAATGGTATAATAAAAGGGGAGGTTGCTGGGAGAAGAAAGTGGTCAACGATGAGGAAAGATGAAATGAAGGGACATGCAGGAAGAGAAGAAGCAGAAGAAGTAACCAGGAAAACCAAAACAAAAGCAAGAATAGCGAGGAGGACACCAGAAAATGGAAGGATCTCCCATGCTCCTGGATTGGAAGGATCAATATAGTAAAAATGGCAATTCTACCAAAGGCCATCTATAGATTCAATGCAATCCCCATCAAAATCCCAACAAAATTCTTCATAGACCTTGAGAGAACAATAACTAACTTTATATGGAAAAACAAAAAGCCCAGGATAGCTA